>VXBP01002546.1:6951-36453 GCA_013400115.1 Rhinopomastus cyanomelas
CCGCCCACCCCGCCCCGGCTATTGCCGCCAGGTGCTCCTTGGTTACGGCCTGGCCCCGTGCGGCCCAGCCCGGCCCCGCGACAGCGACGACGGCGGCGGCGGCGGCGGCGGTGGTGGTGGTAGCGCGTCTCTTGCCCTCCCCGCCCCGCCCCGGGCCGGCAGGCGGCTGTCGGTGCGGCCATTGTGTGCGTGCCCCCGCCCCGCTTTCCCGGCCGCGCCCCGCCCCGGGCGCCTCATGGAGTAACATTGAAGCTGGGTTTTCAGGAATTCTGTGATCGCCAGGCAGTAACAGTGAGCCTTTTTCTAGCAGAAAATACACTAAATCGGCTGTGCGGTGCTGCACCTGGCGTCTGGCGTTTGTTACCGCTCCTCGCCCTCGTGTGTGCCGCCGCTTTGGTCGGCTTCCCCAGCGCCTGGTATTTGCTGCGCTGTCACCATCATCATTCCCTGCAAGCTGGAGCTGCCCTACAGCTGCTCACGTTTGGGAGGCGAGATTGTTTCCCGGTTGCCCATGTTGTTCAGTGAGTGAGTACACGGTGTCGGGGAATGGAACAGCTTTTTGTCTTCTATCCAAGCTCTTGAGGCCTCTCAGAAAGAGAATTGCTCATAAGAATCACTGAATCACAGAATCACTCTGGTTGGAAAAGACTCCTGGGAACATCGAGTCCAACCATCTACCCTACCTGACAAGTTCACCGCTAAACCATATCCCTCAACACGTCATCCAAATCATCTTTAAACACATCTAGGGAGGGCAACTCAACCACCTCCCTGGGAAGCCCATTCGATGCTTGGCCACCTTATGTGTGAAATTTTTTTTCCTAATATCAACTCTAACTACAGAGAAGGAGGGGAGATAAAGGTGAGACAAAGTTCAGTGCAGTCATACGATTTTACTTGATTTAGCTCTTGAGAGAGCCTGGCCTTCTTCAGGCACAGAGCAATGAGTATAGAGGCCCTGAAATTTTCTGGGTGAGTCACCAAATGACCTTGGCTGAGTGTCAGAAATTTTTGTGCCTCTGCTGATGTCATCTGTAAAATGAAGGGATCGTTGGTATGAAGTTACAGAAATCCATCTTAAAGAGAGTACCATAGCAGTGTCTTCTCAGACTGAGTTACATTTAAAACTATGTCCTGCTCGCTATCTGAATTATAGCCAGGCAGGCAGTAGTATGAGGTTTTGTTACTTTTTCAGCCCATCCTCTACATATTTATACCCAACAGGTTTTCAAAGTCATGACTCACTTCACGCTGCTGGATTTTCAACACAGCACTAGGCTTTTAAAGAACATGGTTGAAAAGTTTGTTTTGGTTTTAGAGCTTCTTCCTTTGCTGTGAGAACTACCACTAGAGCCAGCCCATGAAATCTGAAGTACTTAACCCTACTTGATCTTCAGATGTTTTTTACTTTTTTTCCCTATCTTTTATGGTGGTTGTGAGCTCATACAAGTGTAACATTCATTGTAGCTTTCATGTGCTTTGCATTGCGCTACTCAAACATGTAATTCCAGCTACTTCTCAGGACCCAGTCCTGCAAAGCAGGACTAAACTAATTGAAATTTCACTATTGATTCAAGTAAGAGCAGGCACACATTGGAATCAATATATCATAACAGATAATTACTGAGATGCAAGGGTCAACAGAAGAATGAAGAACACAAAAGAGTTCCCTTTTTTCCCTTCACTTTCCTTTAATAAGTGTATCTGAAGGTGGAAAACTTGCTCCTGTCACAAGTCTGGGATGCCTGAATTTTGTTGTTTCAAGGTCCTCAGAAAACCTGACAGTCATGTTGAAATAGTCTTGTGGCAGCAACAACAGCACACATCACCAGGTCCTGCATGTGTGGAGGAGTCAAGCAGCATTCGAGTGAAGAAAGCCTTGGTGACACATCTCTGCTGTGGTATATACAGGCACAAAAAAAGATGTTGAAAGAGCTTGTCTGTTCCTGGTAGTACTCATCTTGCCATTTAGGAACACTTAATTTAGGTGAAAACCCATCCCTTTTACTATGCTTTTGAAACACTCATCAAATTCCATAACAATTATGTTGGATTGCACATGTAGTAAATGGGAAAAAGAATTTTAAATTGCTGTCAGGTGTAATTCAGTGATTGTGATTTATGCTTACAGGTTTACTAGCACATTGGATGAAATCCAACCCTAATAAACTCAGTAGCAGAATCTCCATGTTTTCATGGTTCTGTGATTTCAAGCCATGTTGTGCTTTTTGTTTATTGCAATATATCAGAAATAATTAAGTGAAATGAACTCCTTACTTACATTGTTGTAACTCAGAAGTTGTACTGATGTTGGTAAGATTATTTTAGCGTGAAATAGGATCAGAAGTGAGATTAATATCTTTTCAAAGGAGTGATTTGTGCCTGCCTGCTTACAACATCAGATGGTTTGTGTACGTTTTGCTATGTAGAAAAAACAGGTGTTCTAGTTCTCAATAAATACTACAAAAATTATTTTTTTTCAGAAAGCTTCTGTATTCCCAAGCAGTATTTTTCAGTGTTAAGTGATTTATAGCATTCCCTGTGCACTTTGCAACTGAAGCTACACTGCTGAAGCTGAACTGCTTCTATGTAAAGATAACAGACAAGGAGTCATATTTAGTTTATTTTTTCAGGATAAATTTTCTCAAAATCACTGTCTGATTTTTTTTCTGCCATCCAGGTAAGGTGTTTCTTCTAATAATGTAAGATACTAATTACAGCGAAGGACATAAATTACTTAGGCTGGCAATTATGTCTTCAACATATAGTTGATAAGCTTTTCTTTTTGACCTGACTGTGTGTGATGCTCTCTGCTGATTCACAGGTTTTTCATACCAGTCTACTTAGTATGCCCTAAATCTGCTTTTTCCATAGTCAACAGAGACACCAGGGATCCTGCCAGGATGAAAGGGTGACCATTATTGTCACAGACCTCTCAGTTTTGGTAAACCCTGACCATTTTTCTGAGTAAAGTGCTCCATATGTGCCCATGACTGTAATCAGGACTTATGTCCTTCAGAAAGCAGACTGGATCCATCAATTCGTTTCATGAAAGCCTGAAACTGCTGACAAAGAAGGCAGGTTCTGTAGCTTACAAGGCAATACTGTACCTAGACTCAACTAAGTGCTACAGAGCAGATTTTGCAGGCTGGAAAAATAATTCCTTAGCATTTAAATAAATAAGAAAACACCATTTCATTAAAATTTCCTGAAATTAATTGAAATTAATTTAATGTATTTTGGAAGTAATATAGAAGTCAAGTTCATAGAAAATTATTAGTATCTGTTTTCTGAAAGCTCCATGGAAAGATGATGAGTGCCTCTTATATTCTCTAGATATTTATGTCATTTCCTCATTAAAAAAAAAAAAAAAAAAAAAAGGGTTGCATTTCCCAAGAGAATTGTGTTAATTTTGGATTTGCTAATTCACGTGTTTGTTAATCAGGAGCCCATATAATATACACCTGCCCAGTGAAGCCTCTACTTGTCTGGACAAGTAATTAAATGCTACCAGCAAGTAGTGGTTTATTTGAACTACCTGAGAGTTTAAATTAATGTCTTTCATCATCTCCCCAAATAAAAAGTCCAGAGCCAGGGTCATGAGCTAAGAACTTTGAAGGTGTGTATTACAAAGCTGTGTCACTTCTTCTCATGGGGCAGCTCTTCTCCAATGGAAAAGTGAAGCTGTCAATGCAAAAAGACACATCTACAGTGGATGGCTCTTTCTCTCAATGTGAACTGAGATTATGAAAGCCTCTGACAAATCACCTTAGAATAACCCCTAACCACATGCAGAACTAAACAGCAATTACATATATTTGACTTAGATATCCTCTAACTATTGTCCCATGTAGAGTCAATCACAGTCTTATTGTGTATTAATGTAATAACTGCAAATTATTACGTTTTTAGCAGAAGTGTTTCTTTGTGAAAAAGAAGGTTTACTCCAAGGCAAAACATTTTGACAAGGATATCGTTAACCTGTAATTTCAATAAGGTAAATGTGTAATTTAGTTAAAATATTACTGTTAGTAGTATACTATGTCTTTATGCTGTATATAGAGTTATTAATTTCTGAAGACAAAATATATATCCAGAAGTCCATTAGACATTTGGTTGGATTTTTGGCTTTTGGCTTCCTACAAAACCAAGATCAATTAAATATGTAAGAGCATGTTTGGCAAGTTTTTGTCTGTTACACCAAAAAAAAAATATCTCCAAACCTACATTTGAAAAAGAAAATCAGGAAAGCACTTGCTGGAAGTGCTTGCTAATTCTCAAACTACTTGAAGATTTTTGCAGGGAAATTGAAAGTTCTATTTATGCAGTGCATTGCGCTATCAACCTTGAACTTGACTGACATCTCAGTATTGTGATATGCTTGTTTAATAATAATTCATAACATTTGCTATCATAAAACAATGGGGTTTGCATCAGCTTCTTGCACGATATGCAGCAGAATTCCTGCTGCTCAGCTTTGAAATTTGAAGTTTCATCAGCCCTATCAGTAATATATGATACTATGAAAGCGTAATCACTTGTAACAGTAAGCTTCCAGATACAATGGATCTCAGGATATGCTTGCACTTGCTACCTCTATTTCTTTTTTCTTTTTCTAAGGGAGGCTTTACAATCCAGTTATTGAGTCAAACAATAAAATCAGAGTATACCTATATAAAAAAGAAAGAAAGGTACATAAGGGTAACTAAATTTATACAATGATTTTCATTCAACACTCTCCAAACGCTTTGCAAACATCATTTGCTTTAATTATCTTTTACCACACCTCTGTAGCAGCTAGGGTTGTAAGTAATTATGTTTGTAGATGCTGAACAGGCACTCAGTGCTCTTACCAGGGATGAGAACCAGCTTTAGAGAAAGACATGGAAGGCAGAGGAAGTTGGTGGGATAGTGCCTGTGGTGGTATCTTTTGGTGCTGTAGTCAGCCAAACCTCTCAGACTGTTTTCCTGCTGATGTCAGCTGTTAGAAGAGAAACGTGCCTGCTGACACTTGGCCTTGGCTCACTGCCTGCCAAAAAGCCACTTGTGGGTTCAAATTCCTTTAGCATAATACAGTAATTCAGTGGTCATGTCGCTATCCTTAGAAATAAATGCTGAGCAGTATTTAATGTAATCATTTTACAGATAAGACACTGGAAGCACAGGCTGGATATGGAATTTAACCCCAAAGCTGTGCTTATCTTTAACTGCTGGAAGTAATTTATTTTTTCAGCTAAATGAGACTAAACTGTAAAGCAGAATGTCAGTAAGATCAGTCT
Organism: Rhinopomastus cyanomelas; assembly: GCA_013400115.1. Lineage (NCBI taxonomy): Eukaryota > Metazoa > Chordata > Aves > Bucerotiformes > Rhinopomastidae > Rhinopomastus > Rhinopomastus cyanomelas. The sequence goes on from VXBP01002546.1 coordinate 12,231, forward strand.
GAGTTGCACAATATTGCACCTGAAGTAAGTGATAATAATTGAAAAGAGATGGTGTCCTAATGCTTAACTCTTGATTCCAGTTAGTTCTGGAGCCAAGACACCAGTGTGATAGTATTTCCTTTGTAAAAATCTGGATGTAAATTCATTAATGCTTCTAACCACTGCCCCAGATTTTTCCTGTCTCATTAGTATGACAGATATACTGCCTTAGAGTCCACTTTAAGTACCTCATTACTACAGCTAGCATCTTCTGAAAGAATGTTTGACAAGCAAATCTCAAAATATGTACTGTGTGGTGATCCAAAACTCCATCTTCACACTGGGGTTTGCGTGTGCCCACCATGGTTTTTGTAGGGTGCTTGCTTGTAACAAAAAACTTGACTAGTGCTAAACCACAGCAGAGGTAAAAGAAACTGTGAGAGATTTCTTTTGTTGGATTGATAAATGATACATGTTCCTCAAAGTAGTACTAAAGAACCAAGGGCAGCAGTTTGAAAATCATGTGATGGGATGAATTTATCAGCTGCCTGGCACCCTGACTAGCTGCAGGGTAAATGTTAAGGATGTAGTGCTCTTCAGTTGCTTGTGAAATGCCTGTGTGTGAAATCACAAGGGTATGAAAACAGTTTTACTGCTTTCCTCAGTGTGCTTGGGCATTTCTTAAAGCAAAACATCACTTAGCATAAATCTACAACAAATATGTGTGCATGGAGTTATCATCTAGGTACTTGGGAGATAGAGTAATCATGTTTGGCATGTTTTGTGCCCATAGTGTCTGTATGCCTATCTTGCCTATACATAGGGCAGGCAACAAAATATTTGTGCTCTAATTTCTGAAGAGAGAAATTAAAAATTTGTGTTGTTTCCTCTGCTTGTGATTCCTTTGCCCAGGTGCTGCCTGTGGTCTGCCAATGATCAGAATCCTGCAGAGTACTTTTGTATGCATGTCATGCAGAGAGATAGGTAGGAGCATAACTGCCTTTTGCAAACTGGTGAATTCATAAACAAAACGTGGAAAAAAGTTCAATAAGTTCCTGTTGTATAAGTGACATTCAACCTTTGCTGACTGATAAATAGATACTGTATATTGTTCAAATACTGCAGTCTGGTCAATTGACGTTCCCTGTAGTGCATAAAAAAACTATCTTGATTAAAGGCCAGTTTCCGAGGTCAATCTATAACTTAACCTGGCATAAAGAGTAATGGTTGTGATGCCTGGCTATTGCCTGCTGAGTGTTGGGTCCCTGGGTCTTCTCATGCCTTTTATTTCCCCTAGTTGCATTATTAGTTCAAGGTAACGGCCTGCGTGTGTTCCACTTTACCAGGGAAGTCCATGGTAGCCTGCTGAGGAACAGGGAGTTTCAACAGCTTCCCTGATAGCACCTCTTTGCTGGTAGTAAGCTGGGAGTAAACTTTGTGGAGGAAAGTCTCTGGGTCAAAATAGTATTTTCAAAGAAAGGCAGAATGTTTTTGTGGGAGGTCAGCAGTGAGCACCTCCCATTGTGGTATGATGCAAAGTATGTTAAAAGAAGGTAGAATCCATTGACTCCAACTGAATTAATTCCTCCTACCATGCCCTTAATTAATTTAGTCTTGTATTCCTTTAATTGGTCTATCATTGTATCAAAGATAAAGCTGAACAAATTACTGAATGAGTTCAGCTACTGTGATAGATAGATCATTTGTTCTGTTTTCGTAATTATTTTCTTTCTGTGCAATTTTCTAAGGAAAAGCAGCTGCCGCATATCTACATACTCAGCTGTCCCGGTAGGATTATACATCCTGAGTCAAGGACTGTTCCTCTCCAAATACCCTGAAGGCTCGTCAGCTACAATCAGAAGAGGTGAGACAAGTGATGCTAACTGCTGTCATTGCCCAAAACAATATACTTTTTATTAGTCATTGTCACAGTTGTACATTAGGATGGAAAATTCTGCAGGAATCCAGCCAATATTTGGCAAAGCAGATCTGTAAGTTGAGATGCTAGATGTGGTACTGTGAATTTTGGATCCAGTGAAGTAAAACACTGCTCATGCAGGTACAGATTTGTAATTGCTCTGCTGGGCAAGCATCTGAGCACCCTGCAGAACAAGGTGTGAAATTGTTATGTGCTTAAATAAAGGGACTGCTTTTCAAATTGGTCTTCTCCTGACTTCAAGATACCAGAAGTAGCATGGGTTTGTCCACCATTAAAGTAGATAATATTATTTTAGTATCCTCAGCATAAAACTAGAAAAATGATGGATGTATGGTATCCGTAAAGAGTTACTAAATAAGGAGTAAGAGTTTAAAACAGCTTGTTCCTGGATGAACAGAGTCGTGCATTAACAATGATGTGTCTTGTACCTGAAACCATATTTAGTAGCTAATTTAACTGACAGGCAAGGAGAAAGAGTTCAGTCATGCCAATCTTTTCTTTTTTTTTTGACTTTCAACTATAATATCATGGAAAAGATCTATAGTAAAATACTGTCCAATGCACTGTTGATTGGGGTTTTTTACAGTACATTCAGTTTAGCCACACAGAAACATATTTTTATTAAAGAAAAAAAATTACTCTGTGAAAGAATACAAGTATTTACAAGCTGACCAGTAAGAGAAAAATCCTGTTGCGATGAGTAAAAGGACAGAAGACACACAGAGAAACTCAGATTAAAACTATACATTACAGTTGAAAGCCTGACGAATGTTCTTCAAGCAGGGAGGCAGTCCTGAATCCAAGAGAGAGAGATGAGTGAGTTGATGGATTTACCGTATGTCCAGGACCTCTGAACGGACCAAAAACAGTGCTAATGGAAAGGGATGTGGACAGGAGTCCCTTGAATTATTTTTGTACATCCGTAGCTTCTTGTCAGTATTAAGAACAAGAATAAATACTAGAGAACACAATAGACTGTATTTCAATAAAATGAAAAACATTTATAGGCTCATAGGATCATAGGATGTTAGGGGTTGGAAGGGACCCAAAGAGATCATCGAGTCCAACCACCCTGCCAGAGCAGGACAAAACTATCTAACACAGATCACAAAGGAACACATCCAGGCGGGCCTTGAAAGTCCCCAGAGAAGGAGACTCCACGGCCTCCCTGGGGAGTCTGTTCCAGTGCTCTGTGACCCTCACAGTAAAGAAGTTCCCCCTTGTATTGAGGCAGAACCTCCTCTGCTGCAACTTACACCCATTGCTCCTTGTCCTATCATAGGGAGCAAGTTAAAAGAGCCTGTCCCCCCTCTCCTGGCCAGCCTTCAGATACTTATAAACATTGATCAAATCCCCTCTAAGTCTTCTCTTCTTCAGAGTAAAAAGCCCCAAGTCCCTCAGCCTCTCCTCATAAGCCATGCCCTCCTGTCCCCTAATCATCCTCGTAGCCCTCCGCTGGACCCTCTCCAGCAGATCCCCGTCTCTCTTAAACCGGGGGGCCCAAAACTGAACACAGTACTCAAGATGAGGCCTCACCAGGGCAGNGGGGGGGGCCTCCGAGGGGCTAGCTGAGCCAACGACATGCACACTAATATGGTTAAGGTGCCGAGCTCGTTTATTCCAGTAATCGCCTTGCTTATATACAGTTATGCCCTGTCCACACGGCACTGAGGTTACACTCATTGGGTACATGGCCTTTGTCACACATAGCTGCCCTCTAGCCCACTGGCCATCATCGACAAACTACCTGATCATACAGCCCCTTCAGCTTTCCCAAACATGGCCCCACTCTCTGATTCCCACAATCTGGTTAACATTCCGTTATAATTAGTTTGCTCACTTATCATCCTTGCTGAGGCTTCCTATCATCCTTGCTGAGGCCTCCAAGGCCATTCTCAGAGGCACCTGGCATGTTCTTGGCTCAGTGCTGGGTTGTCCAGAGCGCTGCTCAGCGCTAATGCTGTTAGAAGTTCTTCTACAGGTGGAGATCAATGAAAGAAACCAGCTTAGTCCTCTCAAGTGGTAGAACAGGTTAGTGTTCAACATTAATTAACTGTTTACTTTCACCACTTGCTTTGATTTGTGGATTTAGTGATAAAAAAGCATCCTTTGTATCAAGTCCTGCATAAATACATATGCAGGTTAAGCAGGACTAGATACTTGTGAGAAAGTGGTGACTGTACCTTGTTTCAGAATAACTACATGGAGGCCAGGATTTGTTGTTTTTTTTTTCTGGTACAAGCCTGTTAAATTGCATTACATTTTGTTCTAATATTCAAACTGTGGTATGTGTCCTGCAAGCACTGCTCAGTTTGTCAATTTGTTATGGAGGTGTTAATTTGGAAGTTGTTGTGGTGCAAGGGTGAGGTGGCATACTGAGTTAATGACATCTTACCTCATGAAATCAGGGTTCTGCTTCAAACTTGGCATTGTTTTGGCACAGTGAGGCTAGTGTAGGTGCATGCTCCCAGTCCTCCTAGCAGATCACAGGGCAATGGTCTAGACTTGACACCAGCAGTTAGTATGTGTGCAGAAGAGATATGGGAATGCAGATGGATGTGTATTCACAGGCATCATCGGTGGGGACCAAACTTGGGACATTTTGGACAGCATGCCTGGAGCTTTCTCACTGTGTTGAGAATTCACTTGGCTTCTCTACACCTGCCAAACCAAAAACTATTACATCCTCCGCTCCAAAACCAATAGAGACCGGGGGTGAGGAGAGCATGCTGATTATTGATGCTAATGAAAGAGAGTGGGTGGTGATTGCACATTGCAGAAACCTAGAAGAAAGACATTATGATATAATTTCACCCTGGGATTCTATTGCTATGGCAACAAAGAAGAGATTTTTTTTTATTTAAAAAAAGGGTTCAATACAAAAGTACCACAAAATCAGAACTAAGATTTTTAGCAACCTTTTCTTTGTTTATATTTTATTCATTTGTATTATTACTGAAATGTCTGTAAGCATGAAAAACAAATGTGTGTGGCCCACAGACATTTGCTGTAAATGAAACAAAATATTGTGCTATCTTTATTGACTTCCTTTGAAGCCACAGCAAAAATCCTTGTGTATTTGCTGTTCATTCTGCAGAGCACTTACAGGTTACATTCCATTTACAGCTATGAGACTGCTCCTCCAGTTGAGTAAGATGTAACTGAGGTCAGGATTTGCTCTATGCCACTTTCTGTTCTACACAGATAAAGAATTAATTAAAACTATCACTTTTACTTAAAGCCACTGAAGTAGGTTTTGATGGCCATTACAAGATACTGCCAGCAGTGTTTCACTTCAGAATCTGCGTTGACCCGGTGTGCTGAATAGGGGCTTGGGGAGGCAATCTTCTGCATTTTCTGTGTTGGAAGGGTTTAAACTCTGCAGTAACATTAAATGAAGAAGCAGTGCTAATCACCCCTCTACAGGAAGAATTAAGGCCTTTTGTCAGAAGGCCAAGAAAGAAATCCAGGAGCCAGATGAATACTGTGAGGCTCTGTGCCAGAATTGCCTACCAGAACCCTGAGATCACCAGTTTGACTCTGCTGGAGACAAGCTGCTAGTACAGGGAACAGTGGGGAGTTTGGAGTTTGTTTCCCTCTTCAGTGTTTAAAGGAGCATTATGAAACCCAAGCTAGATAAGCCAAGGATTCGCCAGTACCCAAGATTTGCTCCTCTGATTTCCCTTAGGACATCTTCATTTGATTCTTTTAGGCTTCATCCCACCCTATTTTCCTAACACTTGCACTACAACAATCACATTTGCTGTTTCTCTGCTCATGTTTGCACAATTTTAGCTTTGCACCAGTGACAATTAAATTTTTTCCTTGTGTTGATTGTGTATTTTACAATATCTGCAGGCTTTCTGTTTGAGTTTTAAATGTGTTTTTTTTTTTGCAACAGAATTTGACAAAGACATCTGGGCTTCGTAAGATAACCTCAGCTCCTGCACAAAAACCTCAGGAAATATCAATAAGTTTGATAGTCAAATTACAAATATAGTGAAGAATGGCATCATACTTACAGCATTAGATCAAGCAATTCATTCTGTGTTATCGGTATGCACAAAAAATAAATAAAGCAAACTATAAATTAAAACAAAAAATGGAGGGAAAAACAGAATAAGACCAACAGCTTAATTTGACTGAAGTCATGCGTAAACACAGTGATGGGATTCCAAGGGCTTTTTCCTCCAACATGCAGACAGGATGAAAGAAGAATGCTGTTCTGTTTAAAAGTCAGGCTGGTCAGCTGCTGAAACACTGATGTCTCATACGTTCACTACATTTTGCAGATATGTGTACGAAATTAGATCGCCAAGCACTGCCCACCTTCAGACCATTTTGAGAAGCTGGTTGTGGACCTCTGTGACATATGGGAGTCTGTGACTGGTACTGACCTTGCTCAGTTCTGCAGCACCCAATTCCTTAACTTTGTGGTAAAATAAGGCTGGAAACAAACCTTAATACGTGTTCAGTGTTATGAGACGTTAGAGAAAAGAGGAGAGTCTTCTTAGGGTATATTGTTATGTGGCAGTCATAGGATCATAGGATCATAGGATGTTAGGGGTTGGAAGGGACCCAAGAGATCATCGAGTCCAACCCCCCTGCCGGAGCAGGACAAAACTATCTAACACAGATCACAGAGGAACGCATCCAGGCGGGCCTTGAAAGTCCCCAGAGCAGAACAGTCTGTAAGGAGCACTGGTACTGAGAAGTTTTATGACACCAATTTTTACTTCTCGCCTCAAGTGTCATGCCTAGAGATCATGCATTTGCCATCAAAATTCTCTGTCCAGCAGAGAAATATTCTACCAGATAATTAGTGCTTGCAGAAACTGCAACACTTGTGTCTTGAACGGGAAATAACTGGAATTACATTTTCATGGCACCGAAGAAGTGAAAATTGATCTCAAAATTCTTGCTGCATAAAGAATGGGCAATCTCATGCACTGTTTGAGTGTTTATTTATTATTCTTTTTCTTACAAAAGCACTAAAACTTTTCCTTCTGACAGGCCCCTCTGAGGTGAACTAGGCTCTTGGCACTGCAGCCAGTGGCAGCCAGTTGCCAGCTTCTCCTACCTCTTTGTGTTGCTAATGGCGCTTAAAATGAACAGGGCTTTTCTTTGTGTTTCAACAGTAACTTCACACTCATTTTGTTTCAGAAGCCTGAGGGTTTTTTTAAAAGCTAATCATCAGAAGTTAAATTCACCTGTGAGATTTCTTTAGCTTAAGTAATAATTTTGTGGCAGACATAAATCCACCCTATGTACTCTCCTAAGGCTGACAGTTACTGGAGCGACCTATGTGAATACTCTGGAAGTAGTTTTAGTTTGCTGTTAGTTAGGCTTGACTTATAATGGTACTCTTTTGAAACAAGCTGAGTTTTGTATGAGCTGGTTTTTGTTGTATGTCAAATACTTGGAATTTATGCAGCAGAGACTTTTCACCTTGTATATAATAGAAAAGTAGCAATTTGACCTGCTAGACAGTACAGATTTACTTTCCTTGTATCTGTGTAGGCTGCAGTAAAGGTGCAGGTTTTTTTCTATGTAATTTTTGGATTGAACAGGGGCAAAATCAGTAAGATTCCATGGAAATTTAACACTTGATAGGTTTGAATGGTGAGTTACGTCTCTGTTGCAGCTCTTTCTGTGTTTTTCTAAGAGTTCTATAGAAAACTTGTAACTCCCTATTAAACTCTACAGGAATTTCCCATAAATACTGGTTTTTGAACTGTTGAGATTGGAAGTAGGTAGGCTCTACAACTTAGGAAACACCATCCTTTTCATGGACTACTGAAAGTTAGCATTTATTCTCTTACATAGCTGTCATTCCTTTAGGACCAAAAGACAATCCAAAACCTGAATTCCATTATCATCTTGTGCTTTACCCATCACCGCTGCTGTTAATGGGGGAAATTCATTGCAACTTAACCTTGGTAGAAAGGAGAAGTGAGATCTTTGTTTTTAACTCAACATCAGCAACACAGTCCACACTACATGGTGAAACACTGCAGCATTAGGAACTGTTTATGGGTTAGCAGATTAATGTATTATTGGAGTACTGGGTTTTAGTACATACTGTGATGTAAGTGCTGGAGCTATGTCTGCCTGTCAACTGCAGAAGGAATTCCTACTTTACATTCAGGGATTCCACTCCTGTGATTGACACTGAGTTGGCACGATTTGGGTATGGTAGCATCCTTCATGAATCACTGTCTTTGTTTTTCTGTCTCTTGTTGATATTAAAAATACTGCTAGAGTGGTGCCTGCCCTTCCAGTCTTTACCACAGTGAAAAGTAAGGTCTGCAAAAGTGGTCCCACCAGCTTCAGTGTGAGTCACAGGGGAAGGACCATCTCTTTTTGTACTGCGTTCTCCATGTGCAAACTGCCTTGTGTAAGGTGTCTGTGTAGTCATTAGCACCCACTGAGGTTTGTGACAGTTGTGCTGCTTTAATAAAGAAAAAGCTTAATTTTGAAACAGCACAGAAAATAAGGAATTATAACTTAAAACAATCCTTCCCAAATGTGTTTCTCTAAATGAATTTGAGGAGCTGTTGTGCTTGTACAAATTAATACTGTCTGGTTTGCCTTCCTGTTTTTGCTCACCAGGTCATGCTGTGTGTGCCACTGAGAAGGAGGTGAATCAGGAAAAAGTAAGCATTAGAGTGATTGTCTTTACCCATCTTCACTGACATCTTCTCCATTTGGAGAAGGAAAGCTCAAGTTTATATGCCTTTCACGAGGCTCCACATCCTCCCTCCCTCCCTCTCTGCCTCCCTCCCTTCTTCCTTCAATCTGCAGTAGTATCAAGGGACAGAAATTTGTCTCCAAACCAGAACCAACCAAGCAAAAGAGTGCAATCCATGTAGTGAGGATCTGCTTTGGCAGGTAAACATGAAGAAAGTGGTGCTGAAATTGGCTCTTTCTGTGTAAATATAGAAAGACATAGCGCTGTGTAGAAGAACAACTGCAGTGCTAATCCTTTGGCTTACAGCTTTTGGTCAAACTACGTGTTACAGTTTGAAAATTACCACAATTTTCAGATGTATAGAGTTGTGCTTTCATAAGGAAAAATGTGCATTTTGTTATAAGAGAATTGTGCCAGTGACTGTCCTGGGAGGGGTAAGCACTATGTGACACTATAAAAGAGGGTTCTTTTCTCTTCTGGGAGTTTTGCCCCAGTACATCCACATGGGGAGGGGAGACGAAACAGGAGCAGACACTGCTGCAATCCCCCCGCCCTCCCAGAAGCACAGGGTGGGCAGTGGCTGCCCTCCACCCTGGGCCCCTGTTCTGCCTGAGGGAGGTGGGCTGAGAAGCAAGAACTTAATGCTGATCCACCCCCACCATGGGGCAATCATCTAGTGACCCATGGTGAGCTGAAAAATACTCCCCTTTCCCCTGTAGCTGAGGTGGGACGTGAGGAGAGAGAGAGAGAGACAGGAGGGGAAAGTAACATTCTTGACCATGTTTGCGGCATGGAGGTGGCCCCTGCTGATGCCAGCCATCTCATGTTTGCCACCTGGCAAGCCGCCATCTTTGAGCCATTGTGCAGAAGACAGACTGTCATTTCTTCCGCTGAGAAAAACTGAAGTGCTCAAGTATTGGGGAGGAAAGAAGCCTCAAGAGAGGTATCTGAAAATTCCTTCATGCTTAGCTGAACTGTCTGTTCTGAAGGAAGCAGAAGGACTCAAGTATCCTTAGACCTTGGGCAAGAAAGGAGACTGGGTTCATTTTTGAAGGCATGTGAACTACATCAAGGGATGCAGTTCAAGCTCTGAGGAATTAGACCTGTCTGATCAGTTTTTTGCTGCAGAAGCTGTGCTGAAGAATTGAAGAGTTTGCCAGTCTGGAACAGCTGAGGCTTCGGTGTCTGCAGACCAGGATGTACGACTCATGGGCGACCTGGACTGTCTCTCAGAACAAGTAGAAGAGATGGTGGTTGAACCCCTCTCTGCGTGATTGAAAGCTTTTCCCAAGTCTCTAATATAAAAAAACCAAGGACCAATACAGTAGTAATCTCCCGTTGTATTTTTCTCAGAATATGTGATGGCATTTGTGACAGAGTTTCTGGTTTGTGTGCACTAACTTGCTCAACATTTTTCTTTCTTCTTTCTGTTATAGTTACAGATTCAATAAACCCCTTTCCTTTTCCCTAAGAATTCTATCCAAAATCTCATTGAGACCTGGCTGCTTTTTCTTTTCCTTTCTTCTTTCAGCTGTGGTCTTGAACCCACCACAAAACAATGCCAAAAAACCTGGGAAAAAAGCAGTTTCTTTGTTTTAACCTGCTTCACTATTGTTTGGTACAAGAGAAAAGTTGCTTTTTAACAGTTTCTCTATGGGAAGATAATCTACCACAGTGTCAACCATTGCATGGGGAGGAGAACAAGGTGAGAAAGACTGACTCATCACTAAGACCAAGCAGAACAAGACTGGCTAACAATAAATTTCTTATTTAATTTTCTCAGATGTTATTGGTAACAGTTCACACATTTGTTCAAAATGGAAAATTACGCTTTCTTATAGCCACAACATCTAGGTGGTGTTGTCCTCAAAATGAAGAACAACCATTAAAATATTTAAGTTCTGTAAGGGGCAATTATATATATGTTGACTTGTGTTAAGACAAAACAGAGGAGCTAAATTATTATCTTGAGCATTACATGAAATGTCTTGGTAAGCCAATACATCTTTTTAAAAGTCACTGATTTTGATATATGGCAATATAGATACTACTGCAAAGGCAAAGGCAGCACTTAAAAGTTAATCATCTTACTGATGAAAAATGCTGTAGGTATCAAAACCCCTCTGAAATACTTGTACATCTTCCTCTGGATGAAGAATGAAGAGTCATTTCTAGGAACTTGAACATTTGTAGTCTTGTTTAAAAATGTAGCCTTTTGACAGTAGACTAAATTTAATATTGAAGACAGTAGAGCTAAGTCATAGGAGTGAATAAATGAAGTGTAAGCATGAATATCAGAAGTGTGTAGGTGAAAAAAATGTATTTCAGATCACAACTGCAGAACGTGAAAAGACATTTAAATCTTCTTGTCAGTGCTGCAAAAAGATTCTTATGCAGAGTTAGGTGGTGACTCCATGTACGCATGCATCACCCTTCGTTCCAGCATTTCAGGCCAGCTGTCCTACAGGAAGTTAAATATTAATCTTGGCATTATCCACCGTGCAAAACACCTCCACACTTCACACTTTCATTTGTGGTGTTGACACAGAGGACAAAGATATGAGTAATGTGGTGACTATACTTGAACCAAGTGTTTCCCTTTGAGGGCAATACTAACATATCTTACTGCTGAGAAGTCTGGTGTGGCCACAGCTCTCTTTTTGAAGCAGCTCTTTCCTCCTAACCTCGGTGTGAAAGTGGTAAGAGAACCACTTTGCTCATGCAATTTTATCTGTATGGGGGTGTCAGTTATATCTGCCACATCAGTTATATTTGTTAAAATAATGGAGATAGCTGTGATAGGTAAGATGCAGTTTGTGAGAAATAATAATTGGTTGGAAAGATTTTTATTAAAGATTAATAGATTGATAGATTAATAGATTAATAGATTAGTAGAATGTTAGATGAGCCTTTGGCATTGTTAAATAAACTTGCTATTTGATAGATATGTAAGCATTCTTTTTGCAAGACCAACAGACTGTTTGAAAGTGCCTTGCATCAGAAAGGAACATAAGACGAAGCAGCTTGAGACAATCATTGGAAGGAATTTCACAAACAAGTGTTGATTTTCACATGTATCTGTTAAAAATAAGTCTCTTTAGGTGGTAATTTTGTGGTTCTGTGATTTGCACAGACAAATGGAGAGAACACCGTACAAGTTTTACAGTGCTAGCTTGATATTTTTTCCAAGCCCCAATTAATCCAATTAGGTAATGGTTCTCATTTTATAGCAAAAATTGAGCAAGATTGGTCAACACTGGAGGCAATTACCCACATTTTTCACACACTTTATTATCCACAGGCTAACAGAATTGTAGAAGGAGCTAATGGCCTGCTGAAGTGTTTTCTCAAACCTCATGCGCCACAGTGGACAAGACAGCTGCCTGACGCGTAACCACGGTGAATAGCCGAGGAGGGCTAAATGGATGCCTGGAACTCATGGCTTTTTGCCCAAAAGCTCTCACTATCATGCCAGCCCCTTCTGGTCCTAACCACCTGCCCCCTCCAACAATTCATCCAATTTTCCACTAATAAATAAATTCATCTGGAAGGCAATAGATGCCCATGGCAATGAACACAAAATCAATACTCTTGGATTATTCCATCATTCTAATCCTCCTTTACTCCAGAGAGGCAAACTCTGTTTTGTTTTTTTTTATTATTATTGCAAGAGAACTCCAAGGGACATCAAGAATAACATGAATGACATACGGATGATAACTTAGAGATCTAAATTTCAAGGTGATGCAATACTTCAATCTGAAACTGTTAAACTATGCCCACAATTAATCTCCAAATTTGGCTAATGGGAGCAGGGCATGAAAAGATCAATCTGCAATCCTGACTGGAGGAATTAAAGACACAGTTCTTAAGAGAAAACAGCCGGTGAGAAGAATGTCCCCAGCAGAAAATTTCACCCTCTACACATGAGAAGACAAATTCCTGGCTTTGTGTTCTCTATAGTAGTTCAACATACATACAGACCAGGTGTAACTGTAAGACTTATGTCCCTAAGAGTTTAGACTTGTGGCCCATACCTCCCCATTAGGACAGATAAAGTGGATTCAATATTATTGTGGAAGAGGTAACCAGGAGGTATACATAAATAAAAAGAGGTCAGACCTCTTCCAACGGCAAGATCGTATTAGCCTCTGGACCTGTCTCCGAGAAGACCTCTTGAAAACCTGCAGCTGCAAGCAACCCAGCTGGCATGGAAAAGTGGAGGTTCAAGCTATACTGAACCTCATAAGAGTGAAGGAAAAATGACCTCCACTATGGTCATCTATATTCACACAAATCAATGCTATTATGATACCAAACTCGAAGGCCGTACTCTTCCTGGGCAAATGTATTCATTATACCTGGGATGGAGGAGAAGATACACGAAAATTCAAACAGGTAAAACCGTCCAAACTAAGAATTTACAGAAAAGAATTATATTAATATTGAAAATATTAATAATAGGGAAGGGGGTAGAAGGATAAAGAATTACAAAAGAAAGGTTGGAACAAAACTCCCATATAAAAAAGATGCATAGGATAACCAACGTGTTAAGTATGAGCAATTGCTGGATTTGTAACCATTTACCCACAAAGGCCTTGGAACCCTTAGAATGTCCAGAAAAGTGAAAAGGACACAAGGATTTTGAAAGTAAGAGTAATAGGTTTTGGAAATCAGCTAACCTCAAGTATCAGCAAGATCTTAGAGATGTCATCACGAGGTATCACCTGTATTCAAAGATGTCATAGAATCATAGAATCACTAGGGATTGGAAGAGACCTCGAAAGATCATCTAGTCCAATCCTCCTGACACAGCAGGATCACTTAGACCAAGTCACACAGGAACACATCCAGGTGGGCTTTAAACATCTCCAGAGAAGGAGACTATACAACCTCCCTAGGCAGCCTGTTCCACTTGTCCATTACCCTCACTGAGAAGTTCCTTCTCATATTTACATGGTCAAAATGAGTCAGAACAAAACTGTAAACAGGTCACAAAAATAAATGTTGGGATTACAAAAGGGTGTTCTTCCCAGAGTGAGTAGTCAGTTGGACTTACATTCAACTTAGAATTATTAGAGGTGTTAAAAAAAAAAAGCCTTTAATGAGATGATCTGTCCCAAAATCTAGAGAGATGGGCTTACATTGGATATGTAACAACAACAACAAAATTTTGGCCCTTAGGATGTAAGGGAATCTATACCTTGTGGATGGTAGTCCCAAATATTAAAGTGATTGACAAAATATCTGAAAAAAGAATCTGAAAGGAGAGGACAAGAAGAGAAGTTAAAAACCCCCAATAACTTGACCAATAGTCTTTCACAGCTTTGTTGAGTGGTTTATAGCTTGGCTGGGAGTGAGTGAACTAGAAAAAGCTATTGTTAATATTTCTACTGTCATTGAAGGATGGAAAGCTAAATGGGATAGTGATTCATGGAATCATAGAATAATAATGGGATTGGAAGGGACCTCAAAAGATCGTCTAGTCCAATCCCACTACCACAGCAGGATCGCCTAGACCACGTCACACAGGAACACATCCAGGTGGGNAAGAGCCTCTCTTGATCTGCTAACCACATGTTTCCCATCCACCCCAGGATGCTGTTGGCCCTCTTGGCCACAAGAGCTCTTTGCTGGCTCATAGTCATCCTGCTGGCCACCAGGACCCCCAGGTCCCTTTCTCCTACACTGATTCAAAATAGAAAGTCATTGAGTATTCTTTCAGTGGCCCAAGGTGGAGTCTGCAAATTAATAAATGTTAGCTGCTGCATCTATACAGATGAAAGCAATCGAACTGTTACAGATCGTAATGATATAAGAGACTAAATAAAAATATTTCACCCTGTGCCTGAGGATGATACCTCATGGGGATTCTTAGAAATATGAGAGAAATTAACTTCTTGGCCAGGTAACCTAAATTGGCTAAAGCAACTCATCACTAGTATTGGCTTTTTGATTATTTTTATGCTAATTATCTACTTCTTCATGCAGTGTACACTATATTGTTCAAGGGTAAATATCTCTAGGAAAAAAACAGGCCTCCCAAAGAATAATGGTGTTGAATAAGATCACTTCTCAACATCCAAATCAAGTCCACTCCTGGAATAATGGGTATTGGCTCAAAAGGCAAAACAGGAGTAAGCTACCTGTAATAAAAACAGTGATCAGAAATAAAGGGGGGAAATTGCGAGAAATAACCATAGGTTGGGAAGATTTTTATTAAAAGTTAATAGATTAATAGGTTAGTAGATTAATAGAATGTTAGATGAACTTCTAGCATTGTTAAGTGAGCTTGCTATTCTATAAATATGTAAGCATTCTTTATGCAAGACCAACAGACCATTTGAAAGAGCCTTGTGTCAGAAAGGAAGATAAGATGAAGAGGCACGAGACAATCTTTGGAAGGAATGTCACAAACAGGTGTTGTTTTTCACATATATCTGTTAAAAGTAAGTCTGTTTAGGTGGCCAGAGGAGCCTGTGAGATGCGGGCTTTGCTTGGAGCTCTCACCAGGGACGGTTATCTCTTGGGCTCAGGGACATGCATGTACAATAACAAGCTCACATGAGTGTGTGCTCGTACTGAAGCAAGGGGTCAAAAGTTTACATTGAAAAAGACCACTAGCCTTCATCCTTCAACCACCAAAAACCCTCCCCATAAGTGAGTGCGCATGAGCCAGCAGGATTACATCAGATTTGGTGGGAGGAGAGAGGTTTTATCAAACCTAATAGCGTATGCCTGAACTTTCTCAGACAGCAGGCAGCTATGCAAAATAAGGACTTTATAAGTAGCAAATGGCTCCATCCTTGTAACACTCACTCTTTACATATTTATAAACATTAATGAGGTCAATCCTCAGTCTCATTTTCATCTGGGCTAAAGTGTCCCAGCTCCCATTGCCTTTCCTTGTAAGGAGGATGTTCCACTCCTTTCATCATCTTTGTGGCTCTGTCCTGAAATCTCTCTATGCCCTTCTTGAACTGAGGGGCCCAGAACTGGACACAATATTCCAGATGTCGTCTCACCAGGGAAAAGTAGAGGGAGAGGAGAACCTCTCTTGATCTACTAACCACCCTCGCTTCTGATCCACCCCAGGATGCCATTGACCTTCTTGGCCACAAGGGCACATTGCTGTCTTATGGTCATCCTGCTGTCTACCAGGACCCACAGGTCTCTTTATCCTATGCTACTCTCCAACAGGTCTGTCCCCAAGCTATACTGGTACCTGGGGTTGTTCTTGCCCAGATGAATAAATGATTGAAGTGCAGAAGTCTTCCAGGAACTCTTCTGAGATTTCTTAATTCTGAAATTACAGGTGCAGTTCGTAGAGGAGCTTAAGGCTGTGTAACTGCCCTTCATTTTAAGTTTTGATCTTGTATTTCTATAATATATTTTTTTTGTCTCCCTTTTACCCCATCTGGCCAGTCCCCCTCATATCTCTTCACCTTGTTCATCTTCCCATACTCTCCTGCTTTTGGTTGGTTGAGGCTCTTTCTGCCTCAGCCACTTCCCAGTACCTGGGCTCCATCTTGGCAGTTGAATCTCAGTGAGCTGTCTGATCCCACAGAGCAGGGACATTGCGGCAGCCTGGTACAGCCCGGTGCTTCCTTCCTTCAGCTTTAGACAACCTGCCCTCAGCCTGTCAAATCTCAACTTTTTCTAAAAGAAAGAATTCAGGAAACGTGGAACTTTGGTGTGTGATACTCTTCGTGTCATCAGTAATCCTAGAAGTTAGAAAGAACACTGAGGGTGTCTAGCTGGAGTTTCTGTGAAGATTCGAACACAAAGCTTGCCATGCTTTTTCCTATTTTAATTCTGGTGCTCCAGTCACTATTTCTAGAAGACAATGATGAATTCTCCATGTCTCATTTGCTTTGTTAGCAGGGCTCATTGGAGTGACCTTGCAGTGCTTGGCAGTACCAGATACCTGATCACTTCTTTTTTACCTCTGACATTTAACAGTCATTCTGAAGGTTTAATCTGTTTACAGCTTTTGAAAAAGTATTTGCCCCATATGAAGCTGGTGTCCTTGACCACAGATTGAGGGCACACTGTAGCAGCTGGCTCTTTATGAATCCAAAGGGAAACACAGAAGCAATGTCACTGACAGATAAATAGAAATCAGAAAAACAGGTGCTTATAGTGGTGACGTTCAACAAGCCAGGACTGTGGAAAAAAGTGTTGCTTCATGAACACAGTAAATGATATCCGGGAAGCTGTCAATAAACGCACATCCCTCAAATGAGGAAGATTTCAGTATTTGTATATGTTGTTTTAGCAAAGGAGTGTTGAGGGAATCCCTTGCCTTAGAAGTAGCTGTAAAGGATGCAAAAAGCAATCTCAGTTCAGCAGTCACAGACAAACCACTACAAGGAACCTTGTATTTTCATGTGGCCATTCACACAAAAATAAAGTTGGCACTTCCAACACAAGGAAAGATGCATGGCTGAGACAATGTTCCTGACGTGACTGACCGCTAATGGTCTTTACACAGTCCCTGTTTGCAGACCATAAAATCTTTTATTATATATTCCAGATAAAAACCAGAACAACAGAAGTAGTACCCATGATTGCAAAGGTTCACTTCTGATTCCTTTTAGAAATAAACTCCTCAGCAGAGTCTCCTACATAGGTATCAGAAGGCTCCACTTGACCTTCTGTAAGGAAAAAAGCACAATGATGTCCACCTCCAGTTGTTTCTAAATCAGACATTTGTCTTTGATTCATGTGAATGGTTGCTAGCGGACAGCGTAGGTAATGGCTGCAGTAACAGAAATAATTCATCTGGTTTCAACAGTTACAAAAACAGCTGACAAGCTGTGCCTCAGAAAAACAGGTATCTGGTTTTCATTCACTAATGAAACACAAAAGGGTGAGGGAACACAAAAGGGTGGAACCGGAAAGGTGCTACTTTTCCAGTGTGATACTGTGGTTGTTGTCTGTTTCCAGACTTGGAAGTTCATGAGACCTTTTGAGCCTGTAGGAGAAGATTTGCTGCTAATATACCTAAGACACCTCTTCACAGGGCTTGGAACACAACCCTTCTCCTTGTAAGTAGTCTAGCGTATTCTTTTCACCATTTGATTCAGCGTACTTAGAAGTCAAGGGCAACTACCACTGAGGGCAACACAAGCTGTAGTCCAACACACAACTGCTTCCATCTTCCTTCAGCTAGGTGACATTTTTTACATTCTTCTACTTTCTGTACAGTTCAGGCTGGGAGATGCAGTTCACTTCCAAATGAGGTAAATTGTTAGGCTGTATATTTCTCTCCCAGCAGGAGAGAACATTGCTCACTGAAGAAGCGGCATTTCAGGGCTGCTAAAGCGGTCTTTGATTAGTACCTTTACCACCAACTGTGAGTCATTCTGTTCTGTCCTTATGTGAAAGCTAATCTTAGTTGTTGTTTTGGGACAAATACTATACAACTACAGAGTTATTCACTAGCAGTGAACTCAGTACCTTTCTATTTACAGCAAACTTCCTACATACTGTTGTCTTGTGATAGGTCTGAACTTCACAGAATCACAGGGGATAGGATTGTACCCTTCTGTGCACAGAAGTGCTTGAGAAAAAAAAACTTCGTGATACACAGAAGCAGAGAAGTGGGAAAGGGCAGTGGAACAATCTTCCGTGGTGATGCTTTGACACGTATTCACTTCTGAGGAGGTGGAAAGGAAACCCTAAGAAACTGTAAACCACTAATTATCCTCCCGCAATCCAGGGTCAGGAAGACCTATGTCCTAAGTTGGCAGAAGAACTACTAACACTATCCATCTGGAGAAGTGGAATCCATGTAAGAAAAGTAATAAAGTAATCACTTGACAAAAATGCTGTTGTGTTTCTCTCTTAAGGAATGGCCAGCCTTCTTGGGCTTCTTCATCCTTCAGGCCTGCCTTTCAAGAGACTCTGTAAACCAGTCTCCTAAACAGGTCAAAGTCTTCCCTCTAGAAGTCCAAGGAGAGAGTTATACTGACCTCTCTTTACTTCCCCAAGAACTGAAAACCCTACATCTCATGGTTGCTAACCCCAAGATGATGATCAACCTCACATCTCCCATTAGTTCTTCTCTGCTCAGAAACAGAATTTCAAGCAACAACCCTTCCCTATGTGACTCACTTACCAGCTGCATTAGGAAGTTCTCCACACACTCCAAGAACCTCTGGAACTGTTTCCTCTCTGCTATGTATTATTTCCAACACACATCTGGTAATTTGACGTCCCCCACAAGAACAAGGGCTAGAGACTCCAAGACTTTATGCAGCTGTTTAGAGAGTACTTACGTACATCTTCATCTTGGTTGAGTGGTTGAGCAAACGTCCACCAAGGAGTGTCCAAGGAGTGCCTACACCTCTGCACATGGAAGCATAAGAACTATTTAAATGTGTGCAATGGAAAATAAGATTTGGATCCAGAACTTTTTTTCCGGACTATGGTGACAGTAGGACCTATCAACATAATTTAGAGATTTCTTCAGATCCCTGCACCTGTCTGACTATTGCCAGATTTCACTTTGTTCTGTGTCTAAGTTATTTATATATTTTTCCCAAGTCAAATGCAACAATATATCGGTCCAGTCTGAAGATGTAATAGCAGGCGCAGGAGAAATCCCCAGTGAAAATCTTTGTGTACTACATCAGCTTCCAGGTTAACAAAGGTTGGTCAGTGTTCATTCGAGGCACTTGACTCCTCTCTTGCATGGAAGAAACTCTAACTCAAATGTGTCTTGATGAGAATGTGCAATATGAAGAGAGTGGTTCTTTCTCCAGAAACTGTGTTTTCCTGCTCTCATCTGTGGCTTCCAAGATAAATCCTAGTGTTACATAATCAGAATTTGTTTACTTGGTTCAGGATAACGGCCCTTTAAAAAAAAAATTAACACAGTCTGTTTCCATCATTAGCTCGTGACATGCAATCTTGCATTCTTATAGAAAAGTGAGTTAATGGGGAAACCTGTTCTTGCTATGTTACTGACAGATTTTCATTCCTGAAGCCAGAAGGTCTTTATCACTGTCATTCACCATAGTGTATACCATTCTCCTGGCAACACCAGTGCTTACTTACCAGGAAGCATAAGGTTACAAAACATTGACCTCCCTCGGCAGAGGAGGTTTAGATTAAATATTAAGAAAAATTTCCTCATCAAAGGAGGATACTGGAACATGCTGCCCAGGGAAGGGGTGGAGTCACTGTCCCTGAAGATGTTAAAAAATGTATAGATCCAGCACTTGGAAATGTGGTTTAGAGAGCGTGGTGGCACTGGATTGACAGTTGGACTTGATGATCTTGGAGGTCTCTTTCAACCTTAATGACTCCATGATTCTGTGAAACGTATTTCTAGCAGCTATGATCCACCTTGGTGGGTAATAAATTAGAAGAGTCATTTCCATGAGCTCAGGCTGTTCTTCAGTGCTGAGTGTAAGAATACGAAAGGGAAAGTTTAAGTAGTGGGCAGATTGCTCATTGTAGCATTCCTCCCCCCCCAAACTTCCCATCAAATGCCATTTACCCCTTCCCAAATTCTGTTAGGTCCTCCTTATCAGGACTCCTGCTCTTTCAGGTTGCAGATTCTCATTCCAATGTATTTTAGGTGCTTAACTGAAATCAGCTATCAAATGTGAATCTAAAGGGGTTTGGGTATTGGGCCAAACACTTACATATATATTATCAAGTTTAGATATTTCCAAAAGAGGAGAACAAGGGTCAAGTAAATCGCAGAATGTAGAACCTAGCATCTTTTTTCTCCTTAGAATTTTTAAATGCTGCAGTCACTTATGGTGCACAGGACATCCTGTTCCGTGCATATATAGTTTCCAGATGTCCAGACATGCTTTCTATTCCTATTGTTTGCTATAGAATATGCAGGGCATAAGAAATCAAGACAAACTACTGATGATTGCAGGCAGATTGCTAACAAGTTTGTAGATGCTGAAAGGTCACTTGGCTTTACATCTGAGTGTTGAAATGCTACCAGGCAGAACCTGAAAAAAATTCTCTGATTTCTGTAATCCAAACCAGTTTGCTGTTCACATGTGGATGTTGACTTAAGGTTTAAAAATGACAATCTATGTGAAACTGGTTATTCACTAGTGAAAAGGACTAAACATTTACTATGGAAGGCACAGAGAAAGGAATTAACTACTACCTCCTTCCCACTGTACCCCCACCCTCCTTGCCAAAATGCTTTCCCTTCCCCAGGGCATTTCGCTACAGCTGCATCCTGCCCTGTATTCTTCTTTTCTGGCATTTGGTCCCTTTGATAGAAGTTACAAGTCATGCTGGTTTGCAAGAGCTGTGACATATGTGAAAGAGGAAAAACAAGATCAGAGTTCCCTGTTCCGGTTTGCTTGTGGCCTAGAGAAAAATTTCAACTCAGCTTTGTGGGCGGAATCAGCATCATCATTTTTATTGTTACAAACAAAAGCATGTTTCAAAAATTGCCACATTGCTTAAAGCCCACACCTTAAAACCTGGTGTTGAGTTTGTGCTTCCTCTGCTAACAAAAAACACCCAACTGTGTTTATACAGGTTTGAAAGACAGAAATCTTGGCATCAAACACAGTGTTTTGTCGGCAAGCTGAAACAGGCTATTCACTTACTGGTTTCTACGACTTTCTGACATACCAATGCATGGCTTTTATAAGAAAAATGTTCTCTGTTCTCAAAAGGACTCAGCACAATTTCCTATTTGGTAATTGTTATATGTATTTTGGTGATTCATGTACTTTGTTTTTAGTGTTGTTGTATTATTATTATTAAGTCCTCTTTGCTATGTCACTTTGGAAAGGCGTCTTCCCAGACACCTAAGGAGACCAAAGGACCCTCACGCTCAAGGCATCTTCTAAGACACCTGAAGAGACCATGCTACAACAGGAAGGACCCTAACAACAATGAAAAGCCCGAGTTCATTAAGAACTGTCCAATGATGTGTCGGCTTCTTTCCAAAGAGGACACCTAGCCCAGTGAGGAGCCACCGTTGTTTTTCTAATTGACCAATGATGGACCATGCATGGGGTATAAAAGAGGGGACTTGAGCCATTTTCAGTGTGCATGAGTACAGGAAGGACGCTGTTTAACCTTCCCCATCCTGGCACCCAGTGCTACCCCTAGGAACCCTTACGCGCTGTTTGCTTGTTCTTATTTAATAAATTGTACTTTGTTAAGAATAACCTGTTTTGGGTCAAATTACATATAACAGTAACTTAGGGCACAAATGAAGGTGGAGCAAGACCTCTTCTTTGCAAGTTGTTATATACTTGATAATCTAGGGTTCCCCAGTGAGCTGCACTGCTAGGTCAGTAAAGCTTCCTATTAAAAGTTGGGAAGGAACTGCAAACCAGCACTCCTGACTCTCTGTGGATGGGAAGGATGGGAGTGACTGCCTCAAACAGCACGGCTGATGCTGTAGGGCAACAAAGATGA
Source organism: Rhinopomastus cyanomelas (assembly GCA_013400115.1). Taxonomy (NCBI): domain Eukaryota; kingdom Metazoa; phylum Chordata; class Aves; order Bucerotiformes; family Rhinopomastidae; genus Rhinopomastus; species Rhinopomastus cyanomelas. The sequence goes on from VXBP01002546.1 coordinate 34,262, forward strand.
TGATAGAGGTGGAGCACCTCCCTTACGAGGAGAGGCTGAGGGAGCTGGGTCTCTTTAGCTTGGAGAAGAGGACACTGAGGGGTGACCTCATTAATGTCTACAAATATTTGAGGGGTGGGTGTCAGGAGGATGGAACTGGGCTGTTNAGAATCTCCAGTTGGTTGCACAGTAGGAGGGATTTGTGACACTAAAGTTGCTCAAGAAGCAAGGCAAAGTGGTGTAACTAATGCTCTGATTGCCCAAAGGTCCTGTCAACAAACAACAAGAAAAGCTTTCACAAGTCCAAACCTGACAGCTGGTTTAGGGCTGACTATCTGAGCAAGTTTCAGAAAGGGTTAGCTTTCTTAGCTAACCATCTCTGTAGTGTAAGGTACCTACAGATACCACTTTATAGTTAGCAGGCAGAAAAAGGAAGTCTGGATAGAAAATGATACGGACAAACTGTCCAGGTCAAGTCCCAAATGTTCTTGAGTGAGGATTTGTCATGGAAATTCTGAGATGTTATTTTTTTATCTGGCTTTTGTGCAGGGTTATGAAAGGGTATCCATTAATTGCATTCTGCTGTTCTCCAAGCATAAGAAATGTAACAAAAATAAATGTAAGTCCAAAATGTTTCCCACAGTAGTTTTGGAGCAAAGGTTAGAAGACAATGGTTAGGCTACTATGAAGTGTCAACTTCTGTGTGACTATTTCATACTCTAATTTCATGCTGAGTATTTGTTAAGGAAAATCTAAAGCAATGGTGGGTGAGTATGACAAGTGGTTCACTATGAACAGGATTCAGCTGAAGTGTTACTTCAGTCATACTCTTACATGTTGAAAATAAATGGATACAGTAGTCTGCCTACTGTTAGGATGGCATGACTATTTAGTAGATCAAAATAATGATCTAGGCAGCTACTATCAGCTATTTTGTGCTTACCTGGGATCTTCCTAAACACACTACATGTAATTTACAGACACCCAAGTTTTCAAACACTGTGCGTTTATGCATTTCATTCCATAAATGGTTCCTTCCTACTCTGAGTGACTCTGATTCCATGGCTTCTCCGGTCAGGTGAGCCTCCTCTGTCAGGGGGATTGGACTAGATGATCTTTCGAGGTCCCTTCCAATCTCTTATGATTCTATGATTCTATAAATACTCTAATGCACTGGATGCCTGAAATAAAAACTTTGTTACACTTGTTCTTGAGTGCAAGTCAAAGCAAATGAAGAGAAATGAAATGTTAGGACAAAACCAGGTTATCTCTCCTGACTGGTGAATAGTGCATTTATTTAATAAGCCTAATGTAGAACTGAAAAACTCTTATGTAAGTACAGATTTCTTTAATACCGTTTGAACTCAGAAAATCCTTTTCATAGTAACATTCTGAGACTTTGCCTGAACCAGGGCTCACTGGAGATGGATAATTTGATTTTGTTAAGTATGTTGCTCTGACCTTCCTGAATGAAAAGGTGACAAGGATCCAAAAGACTATGGGTCTGCAATAATTTTCATTCTATCCTTTAAATCACTAATTTTACAAATTAAGAGCTATTTCTATCTAGACCTACTGTATTTTCTGGTCAGTGCCTCCTTCTCTTTGCTCCCAATAAGCAGTCCTTCTAGTGTGATGAATGGAGAGAATTAGCCTTTTTGGTCCTTTGGTCCCTAGCAGCCTTGTGAACACTGTTACAAGAAAGAAAATAATGTGGATCATCAGCCCTCTGCATGATACAGACAGAGTAAACCGTGTTGATGGTGTGGATAGGGGTGATCAGTATAGCAAGAACAATTAAGCCTAAATGAAAGGAATGGATTTTTGCCTCAGAAGAGGTACCCTCTCTTATTGTTTCAAGCAGGAGTGGACATTTCACATACTGATTTCTCTGAACACTGACCTGTATATTTATACATGTACATGTGCTTGCCTTGAAGCAAAGGTTGAAACAATTCAGTTCCTGAGATTAGTTGTTTGACAGACTGACTGTCTTCACCAGTAACATTGCATACCATAAGCTTTTGGGTATAAAAGTCCTTAAGACTTCAGCCTTAAAGCTTCTTTGTAAAAGTATGTTACTAGAAAGAAAATGGGAACCATTTTACTTTACTTTCAGACCTTTCTCCTGCAGATGGTGGTTATCCATTTTGAAGGGTGTAGAGGGCCCAATATGCGGACCTGACCCACTCCATAGGGAGGTCTGCTGTCTA
>VXBP01002547.1:7289-28354 GCA_013400115.1 Rhinopomastus cyanomelas
CTGAAACAAGACAAAAAGCCACATCCTGATGACCCGAGAAACACTGATCATAAAAAAGATAGCCTTAGAATAATTTAAGAGTCACTGTGACTCTTCTACACTCTACCAGAGTTTGAACAACGGACTGTGAGGGATGTTTTCCAATTTGAAGTAACAAAACAGACATAGTCAACTGCATACATATTTGCAAAGGTGACATTGATGATTCCCAGTTAAGCCCTTGCTCTTTTCAGACAGCTCCATATAGCTACACAATCTGCTTTTAAGTTTTCCCTCAAAAAAAAAATCTGAAGTCCTAAAATTGCTACCACAAAAATACAAACAGTTAAAATACCTCACCCCTCAACTGCAGTCTGAGCTGCCTTTCCTACAATCAGATTAAAAGACTAGTAACTGTACAGGAACGAAAGACTCTCACTAAAAGGGTTTTACTCTTCTGTGTGCTCTGCAATGGCCATTGTTGTAGTTCATCCACAGTTTTCATAAGTTTACATACATAGTCTTAAGCCTTTTTGAGACAGTTATAATTCAATCTACTAACATGCAAATACTATTCTATGGCTGCAGCACATGGACTAACTTGACAGAGAACAAAAATACTCTCCTTTTTAAAATGCTAAGCAGACTCTAATTCTTGCAATAGGTATATTGCTGCAAATACAGAAAGGTATTTCAATATTACTAACCAATAATGGGAAAGCAAAATGGTTGTAATTAATTATTATGTATTTTTATTAAGTACTTTTATTTGGGGCATGCATAATAATGTGGAAACAACTATATATATATCACAGCATTACAACAAAAACTATTTGAAACCTTGAATTTTTGCATTTTGTGAACAGTATTTACTGCTACTGCAGTCGTATTTCAGACTCAGACCACTTCTGGTAAGTCAGGCTGATAAAGCAATGCACCTCCAAAAATGACCAGGCAAAACTTGGCACAAACTGCAGTCTTAACTGAAAGTTACATTACACCGGGGCATGTCAACAGTGAAGACAAAGGTTGTGCTGCAACTTGAATTTTACCTGAAAAGGGAATAAAGGAATGCATCATTAGCCAATAATTTAGAAGCAAGACAGTAAATAACACAGATGTAATCATTGTACATAATCTTATTTGTGGGACATGCCAAGCTAGACAAACAATTTGTGACAGAATCTGACATTCTTTACTATCCAATCTGTGCATATATTCAGGGACAATGCCATAGTAACAGAACTGCGTGTGTTCTCAGCCTCAGTTACTTCATTTTTAACTAAACACAAGACTTTTCAACAGAAAGAAGTGGGCAACGGTGTATGTCTGCCCACACTCCCGCAACAATGGCAATGCATAGCAGAGAAGGGACAAACAGTGTGAGACTGCTACCTCTGCAGCAGTTTCTACTATGACCTGGCATCCCCCGAGAGTCTGCCTCGCAGAAGGCACCTTAAGATGTGCTGCAAAACATATAAAAAGCAACACATTTTCAACAATGTGTAAGATAAAGTCAAAGTTTTGCTCTTGCATCAACTGCACTAGTAGAATTTCAGATGCACAACTGCCAGACTGGTATCTCACCTTGTTAAAGGCATACGTCTAATCTAACGTGTAAATACGTTACAGGCTAATGTATGAGCACAATGTTACCATATTAGGAAAGTCGCTGTTACCTTGAGCCCTTACGTAAGTAATTAAGACGTCCTTCTTTGCAAAGACTAAAGCTTTAGAAGACACGAGAAGAATAGATACAAATATTTACTTGGAATGAACAGATTACTTTGCACTACTAAATCACAAGTCTTTCTAAATGGATGAAGCACATTTGTAGACTTGCCTGTAGCATGAAAGTAGTGCTCCAAGATTAATACAGATTCACACAAAAATTAAGGAGGAATATGCAATGGGGCTAACTAACATATGGCATCCTGCTGCCCCTGAAATTTACATAAAAGTACAATTATTTACATAAGGTAAATTATGCCTTAAGGATGAAAATCTATTTGTACAGATAACTAGTATTAGACTGACACAACAATATGAGCATTCTGAGCTGCTCTCAATGGGCTGACTTCAAGGCAGTTCACACTCTGTTACAAGCTTAACCCTTCCATTTGGCAGATTCCTCAATTCCTCTACAGGAAGGGATCCTCTTCAACAGCATATTAAGTAAACTTATTTACAGTATGTAGCTCACAGACCACAAGGGGGGTAATTTTCCGTTCTGAGAGAAATCTGTAAAGGGTCAAGAATGTAAGTATTTCCAATACACCCTTACATTTCAACTCTGCCTGGCTGAACAAAAATATAGTAGCACATGATGTGGGATCAGAAAACATTTCCCCAGTTTCACAATCAGGATGGTATAGGCCAGCATCACCAAAGCTCCATTTGAAAAAGCAGATCCTGGTGAAAATCAGTCTCTCAATTGAGAAACACTTGGTTTATCCTTTCACCAAAGGCAACCTACACCTCCAAAACACATTTGCATTTGCCTCAGTGAACATACGCAAAGTTCTTGTACATTAAAAACTCTGTTTTATAAATTAAAAGATACATGCTCCTACATCCCATGTACATTTGGTAGAAAATGAATACCACAAATGGGCCACATCAAGTAAATGTAAGTTTGGAAAAACATATTTAATTGAAAAACATGTCAGTTTTGTAAACAACAGGAGACAATTTCATTTCTCTATTAGATCTTATTCTACGCAGAAACAATAAGAATTAGTCAATTACAGGAGAAGATGAAGTTTAAATACCATCCTCGACAGCTTGATTTTAAACATGAAGGATTCGCTCTCATGAACTGGTGTGGCTCAGGAAGATGGCTATAAACTACAAACTAGGCTCCAAGTGTGAATGGGACAATGTTGGGAACACTAGACATGGGCCTGGGACTTACGCACCATTGTAGGGAACAAGGCTGGAGGCCCAGCTGAGGCACATCAGCACTGGTGCATGTAACATGAGAAATATACAGCCAGACTTGAGAAGAGCAGGAGGAATATCACTGGCGGATTCCAGCCACTTCATCAGTAGCCCAGCTCAAATGCCTCTATGCCAAAGCATGCAGCATTGGCAGTAAACAAGAGTTAGAGATGTGCTCATGCCTGCAGGGCTGTGACCTCACTGGTATCATGGAGACATGGTGGGATGGCTCCTGAGACTGGAGTGTTTGAATGAGGAGGTATCAGCTCTTTAGGCAGGAAGGGCCAGGGAATATCGAGGAGAGGGTGTTGCCCTCTAGGTCAGTGACAATCCGGACTGCATGAAGCTCCACCTGGGAGTTGGTGAGGAAACTACTGAGAGCTTATGGGTTGAGGTAAAAGGAAGTGCAGCTGACATTACGGTGGGAATCTACTATAGGCCACTCAACTGGGAAGACTAAGTTGATGAGGCCCTCGACAGACAGATAGGAGTGGCTTCACGGTCACAAGCTCTGGTCCTCATGGGAGATTTTAAACACTCCGACATCTGTTGGAGGGACAATACAGCAGGGTGTAAGCAATCCAGAAGGTTCCTGGAGAACGCTGATGATAACTTTCTCCTCCAAGCAGCAGGCAAGCCAATGAGGAGAGATGATGTGCTGGAGATTTTCCTCAGCAAGAAGTAGGGGTTGGTGGGAAATGTGAAAACTGAAGGGTAGCCTTGGCTGCAGTGATCATGAGAAGGTGGAGTTCTTGGTCCTGTGGGCATTGAAAAGGGCACCCAGCAAGTTTGGCACCCTGGACATCGGGAGAGCAGACTTTGGGATCTTCAAGGCCAGGCTAGGTAGAGTGATATAGGATACAGTCCTGCAGGAACTGAGTGCCAAAGAAAACTCATTAACATACAAAGATCACCTCTTCCAAGCTCAAGTGCTGCATTCTTACTAAAAGAAAGTCATGCAAAAAACTCAGGAGACCTGCATGGAAGAGCAAAGGCCTGCTGGACAAACTTGGACAGAAGATGGAAGGCTACAGAGGGTGGAAGCAAGGACAGGTAGTTTGGTAGGAGTACAGAGGAATTGTTTGCACAGACAAGGATCAGACTGGGAAAATCAAAGAACACGTAGAATTAGATCTGGCCAAGGGCATCATGAGCAACAAGAAAAGTTAAGTTTACTGTAGGTTTACTAGTGAAAAAAGGAAAACTAGGGAAAATGCAGTAACCCTCTGAAAGGAAAAAGATAACCTGGTAAGAAGACAACTGAAGTGCTTAATGATCTTTTTTGCCTCAGTCTTCACTCGAACGCTCTCAAAGCATGTCAGCAAAGCCACAGAAGTCAAAGGCTGGAACTGAGAGAAAGAAAGCCCACCAGTGGTAGAGAACAGGTTCATGACCTTTTGAAAACAAGCTTAAGCTTCACAAGTCTGAAAGACCTGATGAGATTGACCCAACTGTTCTGAGGGAACCGGTGGATGAAGTTGCTAGGCCATTATCCATTGTATCTGAGAAATGACAGTGTGGTGTAGTTTCTGGCAACTGTAAAAAGAAAAACATAAAGGCCAGTTTTAAAAAGGCAACTAAAGATGACCCAGAGAACTACAGGCCAGTTAGTCTCACTCCTGTACCTTGCAAGATCATAGAGCAGATCCTCCAGGAAACTATGTTGAGTCACATGGAAAACAAGGAGGAGATTTGTGACACCCAATGCAGTTTCACAAAGGGGAGATCATGCCTGACAAATCTGGTGGCCTTCTATGACAGGATTAGAGCATTAATAGATAAGGGTAGTGCAATGGACATAATCTACCTGAACTTGTGGAAGGCAACTGACAGAGTCTCAACATGATATCCTTGTATCTAAAATACAGAGACGAGGATCTGACAAATGGACTGCTCAGTGGGTAAGGAATTGGCTGAATGGTCAAAGAATTGTGATCATTCAATGCCCAATTAAAGATCAGTGACAAGTGCAGCTCCCCAGAGATCTATTTTGGGTCCAGTGCGGTTTGTCAGTGATACGGACAGCAGCACTGATTGCACCCTCTGCAAGTTTGTCAATGACACCAAGCTGTCTGGTGTGGTTAATATGCTGGGGGGAAGGGAGGCCATCCAGAGGAACCTTGACTAACTTGACAATTGGGCCTATGCAACTGTTGGTAGAAGTGAAGCTCACCATGAGCTGGAAATGTATGAGTGCAGCCAAGCAAACCAACCTTATCCTGTGTCACCAAGAGGTCAAGAGAGGTATTTCTTCCCCTCTGCTCTGCTCTTGTGAAACTCCATAATCCAATACTGTGTCTAATGCTGGAGCCCCCAACAGAAGGACATGGAATGCTGGAGCATGTCCAGAGCAGGGCCATAGGGATGATCAGAGCGCTGGAGCACCTCTCCTACAAAAACAGGCTCAGGGAATTGGGGCTGTTCAGCCTGGAGGAGACTGGGGGAAGGAGTGCATACAGAAAGCCAGAACGGGACTTTTTACTAGGGCTTGTAGTGCTAGGACAAGGGAGAATGGTTCAAAGGTAAAAGAGGACAGATTTAGATTAGATCTTACTATGAGAGTGGCGAGGCACTGAAACAGCGAGGTTGTGGATGCCGCTTCCCTGGAAATGTTTAAGACCAGGTTGGATGGGGCTATGAACTTCCCTGGAAGTGTTGAAGATTAGATTGGACAGGGCTCTGGGCAACCTGATCTAGTGAGAGATGTCTCTGCCCAGTAGGTGGGTTGAAACTAGATGCTCTCAAAGGTCTCTTGTAACCTAAGCCATTCTATGTTTCTATGTAGAACACAGAGTCACAGGCTGGAAGTGACCTCTGGAAGTTGCAGTCCAATCTCTTTCTTAGAGGAGGGTTACTCCTGGATTGAGATTGGGTAAAACATGTTTTAAGCAAAATGTACCTTTGCTTTTAAGGCATTTGAATAGGGTACTGTGTCCTCCTGTGACATCAACTTAACTACACGCATGCTGAACAAGAGAAAATGAGCAACTGGGTAGCTGAACATACACACGTATGTTAACCACTTCTTGTAGTCATGTGTACACCCAAACCTCTTCATATCAGACCATGCCTATTTTAGAGCAAAGTTTTATGCAAATGTATAGCTTTTGTAAGCACAGGCTGCATTGGTCACTGTGCAAAATTACTGAAATGTGAGCACACATTAGATATTTCTACCTAGTACTGTGGCAAAACCACCTAATTCTCAGAAACAAGAAACAAGTGCAACAATTCGTGCATAAATTTTTAATTTTCAGTTAATTATTGATTATTCCAGAGCAGCCACTACATTACTGCAAACACAATCAAGTATCTCAGAAATACCTCTGCACCTCAGTATACACACGCATATATACACACACATAAACAAAATAATTTAGAAAATCTGTACACAGGTATTTTTTGGAAAGCAACTCAAAGAACTGTACCACAAAGAATTAGTTTCTGTACACTGACACACAACTAATTATAATTTGTTCTTCTTAAGATAGGCCTTAAGGACACAAAGTGCCATGCGATACTACTCAGTAGAAAATTAACCCGTAAATAAATTTATCTATTTAGTGCTAAAAGAAAACACGTAACTCCTTAAACAAAGCAACACTCAATTATGAGAAGTATTTCTTTTCCTTGAGCTATGCAAACTACTATCATTTGTGTTTCTTTAAGCTTATCCCCATAGTAGACAAGAGCAGGAAGTATTTCATAGAATCACAGAATCATTAGGGATTGGATAGGACCTTGAAAGATCATCTAGTCTAATCCCCCTGAAAATCCAGTATACTTTATTTCCTTTTAATAGCTGCAAAGATGGTTCAAGAAAGGAGTATCCTTGTTGAATCTGAGTCTGAAAGTCCGTCTTCATTACTGGTTGCCTCACAGTCACCGGCATTATCAGCTAATTCAGCATCTTGATCATCATTACTCTCCGCACTGTAATCAACCTCTTCAAGGAAGCGAGGCTCATCTTCATCCAAAACATATGTACTGGGACTATAATGAAAAAGTTGCATGAATCGCGTTAATAGTTTTCCTAGGAACATTACATTTGGACTATGCCCTATCCCTATTCTGACATACAATAAGCCAAACTTTTACAGTTTACCTGAAATCATGTAATTATATGTAAAACAACTGGGAGCCAAACTCATTGTTCTAAAACTCTGAACTAACTACTCAGTCACACTCCAGTTGTCATCCAAATATGCCATGACAAATTAACAATACATTACAGACCTACACACTAGTGGCCTGCAAGATCTTTGTATAATTATAACAGTATGAGATGTTGTTACAACAGGATACACCTACATAAAGAAACAGCAGTTGCTCTAAGGTATAAACTAAATGAAAACCCCAGATGAGTCTTAAGAATTTAAATTGGAGTGTCTCTGTATTTTATTAAAACACAAGTTTTACTGAGAAGCCTTATGAACAATTACACTGTACATATCAGAGATGACCAAAGAGTCAAGCTTATGCCTACAACTACAAGCTTATGCATACAACATATGAATCGCTTGTTGGATACCAGGGCCTCACACACTTCCACACAATTAAAAGGCGTGTGTTAAGTCTTGCAACATAAAGCCATGTGATTTAAGGAACTGAGACACTACTTACAGAAAGATCTGTGCCCTTAACTAATAGCCTGCAAGAATAAGAGGACTAACACCTTTACAGTAACTTGAGAAAGGTTAAACGCAGTTTTCAGATTCTCTTACCCCACTAAGAGAGAAGGGCATAAAAAAGTGTTTTCCAGACACAGTTTTACCAACCTCCCTTGGCACACAAAGAGCTATTTGCTTAGAAGTACTAAATATTTCGTAAGTATGCTATATTCAGTATATAGCATACTTATATATGCTATGTAAGATTGTTTTATATGGCATTTTAACCTAATAAAGAATAAAAAACTCACGAGAATGTTATTATTGAGAAAGCTCACAAAATACTTGCAGAAATAAACGTCTGCATATCAATTTTAGTCAACTTTTTTCACCTGAAATAAGCAATGCAATCTCTATTTAAAACAAACACATCTCATAGCATTCTTCCTCTACCTGTAGCCTCAATGACTGCAATGTTTTGTGCCATTGACAGTTAATTCAAATACTATGAGAAAAAGCTATTCCTAGCTTAGGCATGAAAGGACATAGGACATAAGACGGTATGAAAGTAAATGATCAGAAATTCATTTGAGCCATGGTCTTTGGATTTTCATTTAAAACAAACTTTATCGCAGTTCACTAAACAAGCTTGTACTCATTAGGCCATGCAAAAAGGAATGTTTCACAAGACTGAATACTTGTAAAGATAATTTAAGCTGTAGCTATGGCAACAACCCACTCACTATACTGGTTAATGAGCTGAGTGTTCAGAACAAAACTGTTTTCACTTAGGAAAGACAGAGTGAGGCAAATAACCAGTATCTTTGCTAAGATGCTTCTTTCACTTTATAGGCGGGGACCCCAGCACATCAAAAGGATACATGCATGAAGAACGTGTAGTAGAACCAGCACAGGAACACAATTTTTCTGTGTTTTTGTTCTGTGACACTTTATGCCTTAGGCAGTCACTACCTACAAACATTTCTAAAGAAAATGTTCACATTTCATTTTGTGCTTTAGATAAATTACAGGAACTTTACCAAATGTATCACTTTCCATCAAATGCACAGCTTTTTGCAATTACTACTACTAATTACTCAACACATGCTGTTAGTTTTCAAATGCAAGGAATCCACACTGCAACTGCAGGACAGACTGTGTAATCCATTTCACAGGAAATAGAGAAAATGAATATGCATGTTGACCCTTTACTAACTAAAACCACCGAATACTGAATCAGAAGACTACAATAAGCTAGTCAATGACAAGTATTTTATTAACCAGGAACAATGGGATGTAAATGCACTACAGTAAGGCACTTGTAAAAATTCCTATTAGTGAGGTGTAATACAGAATAGTAAAGCTCTTAAAAATTCTACCCACTCGTTTCAGTGTGTGTCATTATTGGGAAAGTAAATCTCCATAACTGATCTGGTTAAAAAAAGCAACCAGTGAAATCTATTTTAAGGAAAAACCCACAGAACTGGACAAATACTGTTCACATCTTTGAAGTGGCCTGTCAGTTCACGGACTACATCCTTTTTTACGTTGTCTGGAAAAACACATAGGTATATGTATTTAATGCACATATTTGTTCATGTGTAAGCATGCAGGCATGTCCCTTACTTCTGGAAATCCAGCCACTGTACATAGTCTTAACGTCTTTGATGTAACAGATTTTAGGCATTTGCTTTCACATGTACACATTTGAAAAGTCTCACGTGAAACAGAAGGATGTTTTTTGTTTATATTTCCCATTTAATAAAATAAAAACCAACATTATAAAATACTTTCTGGTTTCAATAAAAGTGTCATCAGAATAGAAGATTTCCTTTCCAAAATTACATAAATCTGTTAACAGAAGAACTGTCTCTGATAATAATCTAGCTTTCTGCTACAATCTAGGACAATGCACCATGACCTCTCAATCATTTATTGCTGAAAATAAACATTTATTATCTTCCACTTTACCTTGCTTGAGGCTTCGTTCTTGACAAAAAGCTAGCCAAGTACATTCTACCTTCAAAGGGAAAACCTGTATCACATACCACTTATACACATTTGCTTCACCATGATTTCTTCCTCTGTAGCAAATTAAAACCTTGGCCATTTTACTTTCTAGCAATCTTTATTCTAAAGCTTCATATGAATCTGTAAAACATCACTACTGCTCCACTCTTTTACTGGGGAATAGGTCACAAGAAATGTACAAATCAAGACACCTGAAAAAAATTTCTTGCTGTTTAATCTAATTCTTTATTTGCCTCCCTGCTGCTCCTCACCCTCAGCATACCTTGTGACAATGTATTTTTAGCTGCCGTCATGCTGATTCTATGGGTTTTAATTTCCTAACTTTTCCCTTGGGCTATTTCTAATTGACCTGCTCAATAATTTGTCTTCCTCTATCCCTGCACCTCCTCCTTTTCTTTTTAAAAGGAAACCATTATTTTTGGCAGGTTAGCAGAGGTTGTTTATCACACTACTATAGCTCTGTATTGTAAAAGATGCCACCATCTGTGTATTTTCTTTGCACTCATGGCAGATAAAAAGAGAATACTACATGAAAATCTGAAGCTTCGCAGATTATACTTAAACAGAATTTTATGGGCAAAAATATGAACATTTAAATACCTGATATAATACTGTAGTTTTCAAGCTTATGAAGACTTTACCTAAGGTCTTCACACCGCTTTTCTGCGAAGTCACTTCAGTCCTAATAGTTATAACCACAGTGAGGTGTTTTTGCTTGATTGCACACAGATCTGTCAAACCTGTCAGCACACAAACTCTACTTCTTACTACAAGGTTAGTATAAATTTAATCATTTCCACTTGGAAGCAGAGAGAAAATATCGGGCAAATGGGTTTGAAAAAAAGAAAAATAAAGTCTTTAATTAATCATTTATAATATTAAAGTGCACTAACAGAGGAAAATAAATTTATTCATTGCTTTAGTCTTCTTAATACTAATGTATTTCAGACATGGTTTAAAATGAACTTATGGAAACGGAGCCTATGTCAAATAAAATAAGTATATATCAAAATATTCCAGTATCAGGGGACAAGGGAACAGCAATGGATGTCATTTATCTGGACTTCTGCAAGTCCCCTACAATACCCTACTCTCTAAATTGGACAAATATGGATTTGATGGGTGCACTGTTCAATGGATAAGGAATTGGTTGACCACACTCAGAGGGCGTGGTCAATGGCTCAGTGCCCAGATGGAGACAGCTGAAAAGTGGTGTATCTCAGGGGTCTGTGTTGGGACCAGTGCTCCTCAGTAACTTCATTAATAGACAGTGGAATTCAGTGTACCATCAGCAGGTGGTACACCTGCAGATGACACCAAGCTCAACGGTGCAGTCAACATAAAAGAGGGACAGCATATCATCCAGAACAACCCTGGGCAAGCTGGAGAAGTAGGTCCATGTGAAACTCATGGAGTTCAACAAGACCGAATGGACGTTAGGAAAAAGTTCTTTACAATGAGTGTGGTGAAACAATGGAGCAGGTTTCACCATGGAGATGGCAGAAGCTCTACTCCCAGAGGCATTCAAGGTCAGGCCCTGAGCAAACTGATCTAGTTAAAGATGTCTCCACTCACTACAGAGGAGTTGGACTAGGTGACTTTGAAGGTACCTTTCAATAACATTCTATGATTCTATGATTAACAATTACTTGTTCATTTTAAGTACAGGCAGTAAAACCAAAATGAGTTAGAGAAATCTTCAAAATAATTTGCAAAAAATAAAAACAACACTTCAGTGTGTTTAAACACATCTGATTATCCTGTAAGGCATTAAAACAGTGTTTTTGTAAAATGTAATAGCAGTAACATCCAAAATACAAAGAAAGTAACTACATCTACTTTAGGACTACAGGGACATTAAAGATGTGCATAAACTACCGTTGCAGTTTGAGAACTGCTAGAACTTGTAGAAGTGCTTTCATGAGGAAGAAAAGTTGTGTTGTGTTCTGGGCGACCTGCTCCCCGTTGCACAGGTCTCAAGACCCGTCCCCGGAAGCGTCTGTCCTGGGACCTGCCCCTGAAAGGCAGCGCTTAGGTTTGGGGGAGAGCTCCTTCAGGCTTCGTTAAGGAAAGCAGGAGGACTGGAGAATCCTCAAACCTTGGATGTGAAAGACAGAGACTGGGTCCTTTGAAACGCATGCAGCTACACAGAGGGATGCAGGTGTGGGTGCTGATCAGTCAGGCCATCCCTATGCGTTGAGCTGGAGAAGCCACACTGAGATGCATGCGGCTCACCGAGGGATGCAGGTGTGGGTGCTGAGAAACTCGGGCCATCCTGGACTGACATGCTCTCTTTCCCAGGTCTCTAAATTGGAAGAAGATCCAAGGCCCAAAATGGAGTGATCTCCCATTATATTTTTCTCAGGTTGTGTGATGTCATTAATGACAGAGTTTCTAGTTTGTGTGCACTGACTTGCATAACCTTTTCTCCTATTCTGTGTATAGTTAGTGTTAATAAACCTTTCTGAAGTTTCCCTAAGCCATCAGTTGTCTGGTGAATTTTATCCGAGATGCCATTGAGACCTCAGTGCTTTGCTTTCCTTTCTTTGATATTGAATTGTGGTCCTGAACCCACCACAAAATTGGTGCCGAAAACCCGGGAGCAAAGCACTTTGAGTTTCAACCTGCTACAACTACTCCCTTATATACTTCTTATTCATTTTTTTTAATCTGCATTTTCTCATTAATCTCTAATAATAAGCAATGAGCCATGAATCATGTACATACAATGGGAGCATAAGCAGTGCTTCTATTATAATGGAATAAGAGAAGTCCGAGCATATAAAGCAAGAAATTGTGTGACTATCTTCTGACCGATGACTGCCTCTGAAGAGGAACAGAAATAAGCTTTATAAATTTTACTCAATAAAGACTCTATTTTCTATCACTCAAGTGAATATACTTAAATAAATACCTCAGCTGACAGATACCTTTAATAGCTCATCTACAATCATGTAGAAATACTAAAGCTTCAGCAATTTGGATAAAAGGATTGAATCAAAGGACAAATGGACAACTTATTTCACAGATTAGGCATACAAGTTTCAGGTGATATTATTTAGGTGATACTGGTTTTTTAAAGCACAAAGAAACACAAAAAAACCCCCAACCCTAAAATCTATTACCTGTTAATTACAAAGAGAGGGAACTCCACTGGACAGACAAGAAGCCATATCCTTAGCCAGTAGGAAGAAAGAAAACACTACAAAAAAAAAATCTTGTCCAGTGAGATCTCATTCAGCTAGTAAGCCAAATTATTCTGTGCGTTAGGTGTAAGAGTACGTAGAAATACCAGCCATAGTCTAGTCACATTTCATGTAGAGCTCAAGAGTTTGCTAGATGTAGATGTATTACTAAAAGTATCTACTCATTGTATCTATGTAAATTAGCTGTAGTCTTCTAGCAAAATGTTCTGGAGTGCCTCTCACATCTCCAAGGAGACAGAAAAAATGAGTGTTATGGAATCTGAAAGAACTGCTTCATCTTGTAGGTCTTTTCCAACCTGAGCAATTTTGTGATCATATGACTAATCTTGAGACAGTCTCCATTCTTCTTTTTTTGTTATTGTACAAGGGAAACAGAGGATAATCTTGAAAATTAGTTCAGTGAGCATACAAAATTACTGTTTAAATAGAACTTACGCCCATACCTCAAGCAAATTCTCAGCTATGAAAGACCAGGGAAAAATCTATGATGAACCACACTTTTCTCCAACTGTTAATATATGAATATTCCTCTTCTGTAAGGCATTCCATCACACTTCTATGATGTCAACAAGATCTAAGCTATGCAACTACACATAGATCTTTAAGTCCTCATATTTATTTCCCATGCTGCATGCGTTAGTAGGAACTTTGAGAGGAAACCCATCATGCATATTTCCCAGAAAGGGTCTTGGTTTCTTCAATATGGTTCCTCATCAACACTTTCTTACTTAAATGCAAATGTTTGAGAAAACGTTGTAAAGCAATGCTTTAAAGAAGTCAAAGTGACTATGAACTAGTTAATATTTATGCGTAATTTAAGTACAATACTTAGAAGACGTTTAGCTCAGCTCCTTTGTGCACCTCTGTGCATTTAGACTAATTTTCTTCTCTGTTGTCTACACTGAAGCCTGTCCACACTTTCCTAAATGCCCTGGGTAGTAAATTCCCTGGGTAGAAAATTGAATTAGTTTTTTGTTTTGCCTGCAACATTCATAAGTGGTTTTGAACCTTCGTCGTCTCGATTTTGTTTTAACACATTAACTTATATATTAATTGGTTATTCTTACCTCAGACCTGATCAAATGATCAGCTGATGATGCTTTCAAAGAGAAAACTGAGATCTAAGCTAAGCACTATTCAGTTTTACTGTATATAATAATCCCTGGATGACATTAAAGATGCCAGCATTTATAAACAACACAAATATGAAATATTGTGCAATTCCGTATTTAAGTATTTACATTTTTGAAGCATTTCAATGCACTCAATATACCTCCAATCTATTCCGATAACAAAACAATATTCTTTTGAGATAACCTTCATATAACTTGAGAAACTACCTTTTTTTAAAAAAAAAAAGTATATCTCATAAATGTGTATTACCTTGTCACTTTACAGCTTGACTCAATCAGCTCATTTTCAATATCCAACAGATTAGATGGCAGATTGTATTCCAAAGATGAGGACACTCTTTTTAAACGCAGTAGGCCAACACAGAACTTTGCTCCCATCTCCTCCAGTTCTCTTGTCCCTATCTGCAACCCCTAATTTAAAAATAAGATATAAAAATACAAAAGTAGATACAGCCAGAAGGACCCACACATACTGCACAATACTGTTTGAAGAACAATTCATCTTTATTTTTTTACAACGCAGCCTCTTCTTTTAAATTCAAAATAATTAAAAACTGCAGAGTAAACCCTTAGCAAGGGTAACAGACAGGGAAACAACAAGATAAGGTGATTTATGACCTGACAAAGAAAGAAGGAGATAAAGTGTTTTATGACCAAGCAGAAGGAAAAACAGGATACAGATGTTTTGTTCTGCGACCCCAGACCCTTGAACTTTTGAGGAGCAGGCATTTCTGTGTAAACCTGTAAGTGCATAAAAAACCTGTTCCAAATAGACGGACGTACATGCAGCTTTGTAGCGATAGCCCCTGCATGTCATGCCGTCAATAAACTTACCTAGCTAAAACTCAGTCAATGAGTCTTGGGTGTCCTTTTGCTAATCAATCTTGAATCAGCAGAAAGATATAAGTGATATCTAAGTGGGTCCGAACAGAAGTGGAGAACCATGAAACACCTGGATGCAGACATCTGACCTTGCATACTTGTGTCCATACTTGTGGCAAAAGTCCACAATAAAGTCTAGATTTGCTTGTCATTTATTTACATCAGAATGAAGAATTAAATTATCACACAGTTGACAAATACAAGCATTTCTTAATCCATTGTTATTCTTCCACCAGACAAATCTCTCTGCTTCACAAAAAGAGACACAAAGTTTCTTTCACTTGCTTTTACTATAAGACTTGAGATAAAGTGCAATTGTCCCTGAAGCTTTGATCACATGTCTCTTCTGGGGTTTTTATTCATCTTAGTATCTGGTTCTAGAACCTGTAACTGTGTCCCATTAAAGTTCCTTAACTATTACAGGCATTGCTTTTAAGCAAAAGCCACCTTGCCTTTTTTACAAAAAGAAGCATCAAATTTCACTTGTCTTTACATTTTAAATAAGTCTTTTTCTTCTAGACAGTTACATGTTAGATGTCTAGTTGAAGCCTTCCTTACTAAGCACATCATGAAAATACCATCAGATTGAAAAAGGTCTCAGTGATGGTCTTTGCTACATGTAACTATGTAAAACAAAGCACAAAGGACTTCGGCCTCAAGATGAGAAGAACATACCTGTAATATATATTAAATTACTTTTAAACAGTCATACTGAGGTTTAAAGAAATCATTTGAACAGTAAAACATCATCTTGTTCTTCTGCCTCCATACTGAGCAAGGGTTACAAAAGTGTGATGATTTTTTGAGAACTCAAAATCTAGAGACTGAAACACCATTGTAATGGACAATGCTGACTGATTCTTTCTTTCCTTATGTTTCATCTTTATACCCATCATGGACTTGTCTGACAAAAATTTTTTATTCACCTCAAAACTAAACACTGTTTCCAAGTTTATTAATCTCAAGTCAGGAAAGATTTGATTTAAAAAAAACTATTTCAGTTTTCAGGTGGCTTGAATTACTGAATAAATTATTCTTGTTCTGGCATCTTAATTATAGTCCATAGCAGATCTTGGAGTACGCATCTTGAATCAATGAAACAGGTTGCCCAGGTGGGTTGTGGAGTCTCCTTCTCTGGAGATGTTTAAAACCTGCGTGGATACGTTCCTGTGCAACTTGGTTTAGGTGATCCTGCTCTAGCAGGGGGATTGGACTAGATGATCTTCTGAGGTACCTTCCAATCCCTAATGTTCTGTGATTCTGTGATCATATATCAAAGAGCAATATTTGCAGCATTAATCCTCAGTGCACCACAAAGACCCCATGTGAGCAGTTAAAACAAGATTGTTTCGAGAGATAACTGTCACCAGGGATCACAAACTCAGATAAAGAGCAGCTAATTCCAGTTCAACAGCTTCCTGGCTGGAAACAGTCCAGCATCACCATGGTCAGAGTAAAACAAAGAACAAAAAGAAAAATTTATATTCTGATAAAGGAGAGCTTTGGCAAAGAGTCAGCATTTCTTTCACAAAGAACTGCTGAATAATCCTCTTTGTGCTGTGAATGCAATTCAGTCATAATGCAAAAAAAATCAGAAGACAACAGGAGAAGTGCTTCAGACTTTTATGCAATACAGGAAACTGGAGTCCCTCACATATGAAATGTGATGATCTTCAGAGTGGGAAGTAGAAGAAGAGGGGATCTAAATTTCTACCATTAAACTCCCTCCTGTACTTTTAAACAGCATACTATAAATTACAGAATGTAATTCATACCACAAGTTTATTCATAGAGCTGTTGGTCTCAATCACTCAAAAAAAAAAAAAAGAGACAATCGAGCCTTTTAATGTCTTTGCTCTTTCTAGCCACATTGGCCTCTTGGACACATCATAAGAAGTCTGGCCATTATTGTAGAAAAGAAAAA
The DNA here is from genome assembly GCA_013400115.1 of Rhinopomastus cyanomelas. Lineage (NCBI taxonomy): Eukaryota > Metazoa > Chordata > Aves > Bucerotiformes > Rhinopomastidae > Rhinopomastus > Rhinopomastus cyanomelas. The sequence goes on from VXBP01002547.1 coordinate 23,995, forward strand.
AAAAATAAAATAATAAGAATCTTCCTGTATGTTCAGAGGATGACTAAGACCTCACAAACTGTTTTATTCCAAATGAATTACGGAACAGCAATTTGATCTCATTTAGCTCACATAGTGTTCTTCCTTTTTGAGCAAAATACTTCTCCACAGAATTGAGCCACTTCTTCCTTCCTTATTGAAGGGCTTTGTATGTTGCGCATTTTGAAAATTTGTCCACAAGGCACCTTGAATTTACTCTGCTTAAGAACTTTCCGTAGCAACACCAGTAAGTTATGCATCATGAACAAAGGTTCACATTTAAGAATATTCTGGAACTTCCAAAATTAGCAAGCTGGATGAATAATCATTTTTTTTAAAGGTCCATAATTATGTAATCTGAGGAACAACTCTGACAACAGCCATTTGTCAGAACTGTTAATGTTTCTGTTGTTAACATTATAAAATAGTTTATTCATGTAGCACTTACAGACCCACGGAAATGTCTTCCAAAACAGCAAAATACCTCTTCTAGAGAGACAAGTAAGCACATTGGAGGATACGTCAATTCATTACATCTACCTTGTTAAAACTGTTTCTTTGTTTATCCCCTCTGCTTATTTGAAGCTTCTGGTCATTTGCTTAATTAGTATCCCTAAACTCTGTTTTCAAGCAGAGGAAACTTATTTCTTTCACAAATGTTCATTGTAAAAACTTGCTCCAAATTGTAGCTAAATCTAACCCAGTGACTCAAGTTCAGTGGGAACTACAGAGTCACCTTTTGTTTCCAAATATTATTACCAGTTAAGAAGGAATACTAACTATTTTGAATGAGACAAAATGAAAACAAGTTTTAAGGCAAAAAGTCAAATTACTATGGTGAGTTAATTTGTAATTCTGGTAACTTGATATGAAAAGTGTTTTGATTTATAAGCCTGTATCTGTAGCTATACAAGAAAACGGCATTACATATCTACTGAAGAAACATGAACTGCCACAGTAAAGTTTGACAGTCGTGTAATGTATGTGTAAAGAAAATTTTTATTTTATTATTATCAAATTTTAATAACATACTGAAAATAACAGTTCAGATTTTTCTAACTATATGCATACCTATTTTACAATTAATATTGTTAAAACAGCCAACAAACACAACATATCAAGAGAAGGGGCACTAAGTGAAAGATGAAGCCTGCAATCTACAGTATTGTAAATGCTGTAATTTCACTTTAATATTACTCTACACAGATCATAGAATCATTAGGGATTGGAAGGGACCTGAAAAGGTGATCTGTAGAGGAACATAAGTGCGTGAGCAATCCAGTCCTTATGCTGGAGGACTTTGCTTAACAGGAAACCCAGCAGGGGATGGTTTTACAGGCTGCACAAGGTGCAGGGCTGGACTACCGGCTGTCTGCAGGTGTATTGACAGCTAGCTTGTTCCAATAGAAACATGCGAGGCATGTTGTCTGTCCAACAGCATTGCCCGTAAGGCGGGTTATGTGAAGTCTACATAAGTTAGTGGCTTTGTTTAATAAACGTTCATTCTTGGTTCATTCTGGGCTTTTGCGAGATCATATTGGTCTGAGTGTGAAAGTCCTGTTAGAGCTCCCACACGAACGCCCTCTCGGTCAACCCTGGAAGACTGCGAGTTATTTATAGCTCACTTTAATCATCTAGTCCAATCCTGCAACAGCAGGATCACCTAGACCAAGTCACACAGGAACACATCCAGGCGGGTCTTAAACGTCTAGGAACAGTTTCAGACACTTACAGCAGGCAAGCAAGTGGAGTTACAGAACAAGACAGAATACAAATGGAAGAAATTACAAATAATGAGTACTTACCTTATATTTGCCCTGATCACATCCACATAAAGTACTCTCCATCGTGTAGCTCCTTTGTACTCCTATCTCTCTCCAGACAACAACTCGAGCTGTTGATTCCTTGGACTTTTCTACTACAAAGCTGCAACTGCCCATGCAGAATGCTGGGGCAGTTTGACTCAGGATCTTGGGTAGCGTCTTCAGGGTAGCAATTTGAAAAAAACAGTGATTCTTTTATTTAATGTATGGAAGCAAGGGGGAGGGGAATATGCAGTCAAAATCTGTTACAAAAAAATTTTGTTGCAATCCAAATTCTAAGAACAAGAATGAAAACATTTCCACATATTGAGATTTTTTAAAAAGTATGCAGGTGACAATTTGCAATTACCTACTTAGTAGAATCCTCTTTCCAGCTACTACCACTGAAACGAAGTGCTAGTCATGTCAGCAAGCATCAGGATACAAAATAATTCCTCAGGTCATCACCATTTCCTCCTAATTTACTAGCTAACTTCGCTCAAATGAAGCATAGTATATACTCTGTATAATTAATTAATTCCAAACCATTTCTAACAACCTAATTTATATATCTAATAGAAACAATATATTATCAGTACATATAATAGAGCAATTCAGCAAAGCACAAGGTGTATATTTAATAACAGGAATCAAAGTTCAATCTACTTACAGAACAGCTTTGGCAAAAGACAAGGAACAGTCACGCAAACAGATGTATTTGACTAATGATAATCATAGATCATTACGGATAATCAGATGGACTACTCTACAGAAAAGGAATTGGCTGGATCGTTATACTCAGAGCTGTGATCAACAGCTCAGTGCCCAAATGGAGATCAGTTACGAGTGGTGTTATTCACAGGACTGTTTTGGGGATGGTGCTGTCTAACATCTTTGTCAGTGACATGGGATAGTGTCACAGAGTGCACCATCAGCAGGTCTGCTGACGACACCAAGCTGTGCAGTGTGGTTGACACAATGGAGAGAAGAGAGGTGATCCAGAGATACCTTGGTAGGCTTGAGAAGTGGGCTCTGGCAAAACGCATGACATTCAGCAAGTCCAAGTTCAGGGTTCTATATCTGGTTTCGGGTAATCCCAAGCACAAATACATGGTGGGTGGTGAATGGATTGAGAGCAGTCCAGAGAAGGACTTTGGGGGTCTTGGTAGATGAGCTCAACATGCGCTGACAGTGTGTGACCACAGTCAAGAAGGTCAACCTTATTCTGGGCTGTATCAAAAGAAGCATCATCAGCAGGTCAAGGGAGGTGATTCTCCCACTCTGCTCTGCTCTTCTGAGACCTCACTGGAGTTCTGCAACCAGTTCTGGACTCCCCATCCACAGAGATGATCAGAGGGCTGAAGCATCTCTTCTATGAAAATAGGCTAAGGCAATTTGTGCTGTTCACCCTGCAGAATGCTCCTAGAGGACCTTACAATAGTTTTTCAATACTTGAAGGGGACTAACAGGAAAGCTGGAGAGGGATGCTTTAAGAAGGACTCTAGTGACAGAACTACACTAGGGGGAACAGCTTCAAACTAAATGAGGGCAGATTTCTGTTGCATCTTGGAATGAAATTCTTCACTATGATGGTGGTAAGGCACTGGAACAGCTCCCCCAGAGTAGTTGTGGATGTTCAAGGCTAGGCTGGACAAAGCCGTGGACTCTAAGTGAGAGGTGAGTCCCTGCCTATGGCATAGGAGTTAGAATGAGATTATCTCTGTGGTCCCTTCCAACCTAAGCCATTCTATGACTCTAGGATTACATTCTTTACTGGCATCACTTACATCAGCTATGCCAAAACACACAACCGTTTTAGATTTACTATTTCAGATCACTATCAGTGTAAGGTTGCCCAAACATTTCAGTCTGCCTTGTTGAAACAAAAGGTTTCAAACCTTATTAACTCTTTTCGAAGTCTTACTAACTATTGTCTTTTGTGTGGTATGGTGCTGCAGGCTGTAGAGACAAAACCACCCTTAAACTTGTTGAGCAGCTGACATGAATGGCATTGGACATCCTGGATATCACAGAAAAAAGTCTGAAAGCATCTGTACTTCAATGCAGATGCATTACAAGTCTTTTAACACACATTCATGTGCTTTTCAAGCTTAACTCTGCATCTCCTAAAGACAAATTTGCACAGATTTATGGTTGCCACAAGGTGGTAGTAGAGTTACACAGATGAAACAATAGCTTTTACATCTTGCAGAATTTTTTTAAGCTTTTAACAAGTGCAGTGGATGTTATTTGCAAGTTTATGAAGTGTATGTGTTAGGTGCTACATGCCTTAAATACATAACTTAAGAGGAACTTTGCCTATTTGCACACACAAAAAACAAGTATTTTCTCCGAACGATTCATTCTTTTTAAAATTCTGTTTGCCATGCTTTTATGCATCTTATTTAATCCCTAATTAAAATGCAGAGAAACATATTTTCTATTTTTTTACTATAATGATAATGCTGAGCAGAAGAAAGTATGCATTTATACAGAGGCCCTACTAACATTACAGAATTACAAAATCATATAACAACTAA
>VXBP01002548.1:526-48907 GCA_013400115.1 Rhinopomastus cyanomelas
AGCAAATGTCACTCCAATCTTCCAAAAGGGTAAGAAGGAGGAGCCAGGTAACTATAGACTGGTCAGCCTCACCTCCATCCCAGGAAAGGTGATGGAACAATTTGTTCTAGAGGCTATCTCCAGGCACATCAAGGACAGGAGGGTCATTAAAGAAGTCAGCATGGCTTCACCAAAGGGAAGTCATGCTTGACCAACCTGATAGCCTTTTATGAGGGCGTAACCAGGTAGATAGATGATGGCAGAGTGGTGGATGTGGTCTATCTTCACTTCAGCAAAGCATTTGACACAGTCTCACATAGAATCTTTGCAGCCAGACTGAGGCAGTGTGGTCTAGATGATCAGGTAGTGAGGTGTATCATGAACTGGCTGAAGGATAGGAGCCAGAGAGTAGTGGTCAATGGGACAGAGTCTAGTTGGAGGCCTGTATCTAGTGGAGTCCCCCAAGGGTCAGTGCTGGGACAAGTCCTATTCAATCTATTCATTGATGACTTGGATGAGGGATTGGGGTGCACTGTCAGCAAGTTTACTAATGACACAAAGCTGGGTGGTGTTGCAGACACACCTGCAGACTGTGCTGCCATTCAGCAAGACCTGGACAGGCTGGAGAGAGCTGGGTAGGGAGAAATGTAATGAAGAGGCTGAGGGAGCAGGGTCTCTTTAGCTTGGAGGAGACTGAGGGGTGGTCTCATTAATGTCTATAAATATGTGAAGGGTGGGTGTCAGGAGGATGGAGCCAGGCTCTTCTCAATGTCATCTAGTGATAGGATGAGGGGCAATGGTTATAAGCTGGAACATAGGAGGTTCCACATAAATATGAGAAGGAACTTCTTCCCAGTGATGGTGACAGAGCACTGCAACAGGCTGCCCAGGGGTGTTGTGGAGTCTCCTTCACTGGAGACGTTTAAGACCCGCCTGGATGTGTTCCTTTGTGACTTGGTCTAGGTGATCCTGCTCTGGCAGGGGGACTGGACTGGATGATCTTTCGAGGTCCCTTCCAATTCCTAATGATTCTATGATCTTTTGAGGGCCCTTCCAATCTCTAATGTTCTGTGATTCTGTTACTGCTTGGGAATAGTGGACTCACAGATCCATTATTTCTACCAAGTGCCATAATCCTGAGTCATGCTAACAACTCAAACCCTAGTGAAGTTGTCTAGTAAAGCTGTTATCCCAAAACCTAGTTTTTCCACACCATGTGCTAGCAGCAAATCCACTCACTGAGAGGAAGTATCCCTTTATTTCAGGATTGCGTAAAGCCAGGACCTAAGTGCTCATCCACAAACGTGCCCAAATTGTGAAAGCCAATCACTCACTTGTACAATCCGAACTAGCATGGTTAATATATTTATTATGGATCAGGTTTCTATTGGTGATCACGTCAGCCCGAAAGCTAATTGGCCAATTCCTCGCTTCCAATTAAAGTCGCAGCAGCTTCAGTTACTACTACGCATGCTCAGGAGGGAGGGACTTCACTGGGGTCAGCGTCTATCTGACCCGCGAGGTCTTTTTTAGTATTATAGTGAGTTAGCATGAGGAATGCTCGATTCGGGGACACAGAGACCTTGACTTGCCTCATTCACAGCATCTCATCTTCTTTGAGCTTTGTCAGGGTGTGCTGGTCTGTACGATACCAACCAGCGCTCCTTCTGTGCACCGACCATTGTCTTTTAGCTGCCCAGTTCAACATAGAAAGGAAACACCGCGACTTAGTACAGCCCCGAGGTATTATTTTAAGTTACAAAAGCATTCCTTCAACAAACTTACTCGCACGGACTGACTCGGAACCACCCTCTGCGAGGTGCAAACGCAACTCTACGAGACAGCGCTGCGCGCGCGAAGAGATGCCCACGGGGCGGGCCTGCTCCCCGCGAACAACCCAAACAGGGGCTGCAGGCAGACGGTGCCCGCTCCCTTTGCGGCTGATGGACAGCAGCCCCGCTCCTCACCGCACAACCCGGATGACCGACCCTCACGCCTACCACCTCCCCTTGCCGCCCGCCCCCACCGACCAAGATGGCGGCCCCCCCCGCCCCCACAGTGCTCCGCGCGCAGCCGCCGCGCTTCCGGGTGCGGGCCCAGGCGGGCGGCGGGTCTTGCGCGGGGGGCGGCGGTTGTGGACGGGACAGGAGGGAGCAGCGCCTGGACCATGGGGCTCCCGCTGTGGCTGCTCCCCACCCTGGTGCTGCTGTGGGGGCCGGGCGGGCCCGAGGCACTGGGGCGCCCGCCGCGGCGGCAGCGTTACGGTACGGGACCGGGCGGGGTGTGGGCAGGGGTCTCCGCGCCCCGCTGTGTCGGCGAGGGGTGGGGAAGCGCTCGCGGAACCCGGGCTCGCCGTGGCCTGCCTCTACCCCAACCCGAGGCCGCACCATGGCAGTTGGGGAGCCGCGGCCTCCTGCGTGCCCCCCTGGGGTTTTGTGCGCTCGGGAGCGCCCAGGGGTCCTGGGAGGCAGCGTGGGCCCAGTCCCGCTGCCCCTGAAGCTGAGGGTATCAGTGAAGGGCAGTGTTCGAGGTCATGGCTGTCTGTAGAGGGGGTGAAGAGACCACTTTGCCCACCCGACGTCTGCCAGAGAATTTTCCTCACAGGAGTTTTTGTTCTGTTAAGGCAGGATAATCATATAAATGGCTTCCTTTCATAGTTAGAGAGTCATCGTTGCAGAGAGAGCCTGAAGCTATTAGAGGTGATGTGACTTCTAGAAAGCTGAACAGTGGTGGAGAACCGTTGCTTTATTTAAGTTCTGTGAATGTAGTTTCGCATCTAAAGTTTTACTTTGGAGGCAAGTAGTTGCAAGCTTCACTAATCGAAAGCTTATCACTGAAATGGCAGATGAAGTCTTGGAAGAAGCAGTGGCTGCATCTCTTCCAGTCAGATGTTCGTTCTCCAGTTCTTGTGGCCAATGGTGACTGCTTCAAATCTCCTTTCTTTTCGTAGATCTCTCATCAGATTTTCCTGATAGATGTCTAGGCTTCAATTATGTCTTACGCTTGAGTGGACTTCTGTTTCTGTGCAAATCTCGGTAGTTGTGACTGCAGGAAGCTGGGAGAGATAGGGGTCAGTGGTGGATGTTCCGGGGCAGGAACAGAACAAAGAGCGTGTCCTTTCAGCATCAGGCAGGTTAGGGTGCTCCTCAAACAGGTTGCATCTTGGGCTGTGGGATTTTCATGCCTTTGGAAGGACCTGTCTGCTATGATCTGGTGTAATCTTTATCTGGCATCTTTTACTTTCTTGGTCTCCATAACTACAGTACCTGCAGTGTGAGTTCAGTGTTGTGAAACAGTGCATGGAGGGAAAACTACTCTAGTTCTAAGTTATATTTCTGTGTCAGAAATGACAAATATGAGGAATTACTAATTTTTGTTACACTTCTAGTGACTAACAGAACTCTGTAATTTGTCTCGTCATCTCTCTTTTTTTGAGTTGGAAAAATCTTAGTCTATATAATAATTCTTAGTATGCAGAAAATTGTTTTCTTTTGTCTATACACTTTCTGTTTGTACTGGATTTTAGCTTATTTAAGGTGTATGACAGGCAGTATTTGTGATACAGTGATACCAGGGATCTGTAGTGGTGAATGCTTTTGTATTAGTTTTCTGTATTTGGCCTATTGTCAGGTAGTGACTCAAGAAATATTTGTTTATATTTAACTGATACTGACTGTGCTAAAGTACTTTGTAAGATATAGTAAGGATTTTTTTTCTCATCATATTTCATACTTATTCACATTGAATTTCAGCAAGCATTTTGTTGTCCTGCAATTCAGTAGACTAGGCACATAGTGTTTTATGAGAGAGGTTGAAAAATCCAGGTGTGGTCCACTGTGTTGCATTTATAGATATATTTCATTCTTTCAGGACACTGATATGTATGAGGCACTACTTCTCTAGTATCTAATTTAGCCACAGGTCTAATAATTCACGTTGGTTTTTTTATTATTTTCCATTTCACAGGTAGGGAACTTGAGTGTTTTTGTTGATAGGACCTCTAGATGATATCTGGAGTGGAAGCTGGTCTTGCCCTTGCCACCTGCAGCAAAATGTGTGGCCCTGTACTTACATGGTAGGATTAGTAATTGACCAGGTTTTTTTAACCTGTGCTTTCCAACTTTGGGTTTTATACATTTATGTCCTGTTGAACAAAGCACGAAATGAGCAATGTGCCTGAAGTAACTTTTTTTGAATCTAAAAACCTGCCTCCAGTGAGAGTTATCCAGTCAAGTCAAGCTTTTGGGGACTTTCTTAGTCATCTGTGTCGTGAAAGATAAGGTCAATTGTTCTTTTACTTTTTGGTACTGCTCTTTAACACCTGTTGTCAGGGTTATCTTTGCTGCTTATGTGTTTCACAATCCCTTTTATTGTTTGGCTGGGTTATTTCTTTTGATATAACAGAAGATGTTTCAAGTATTAGCTTTATGCCTTTTATAAGCTGCTCTTCAAAATACATTTGCTTACTTTTCCTTGGTTCTGTGTCATCTTTTGCTGCAGTTGTATTGTCTTTACACACACAGCTTGATTCTCTGAAGTATTATTTTTTTCCTCCATCTTTACAATTTTAAGAGATCTGTTTAACCACAGTTTGTGCACCGAAATCAGATTTCTGGCAAACAGTGTCTTTGAGGAAATTTTGAGGATTACCATTTTGTGATTTCTGTTAACTGTTTTGCTGGTTTCTCTAAAAGTTCGGTTTTTCAGGAAAAAAGTACTGTACAGCGAAAAGTTAAATTTGACAAAGAGTAGAATAAGTAGATAAAAATACATGGGTGATTTCATAGCATTTTTCATCTGAAGTAATCTTTTGGGTGTGGTGCTCCAGCAGTCTAAACTGATCTAAATTGGAACTGCTACAACCCTGGCCACAGCTTTCTGATCTCTTCCCCATTCCTGTGACCATATTCATGGAGCTAAGCCGCCTGGAAGCTAATAGCTTCTTTTTTTTTGTTTGTTTGTTTCCAGCAAGGGATAAGGTGTCTGCATCAGGGTGTTCTCTGTTTGTAGAGGTCACTCCCTGAACTAGCTCACAGCATGACTGTTCAAGTACCTGCCCTATGTGGGACCTACCAAGGTGGTCGTGGTTGTGCTGAAGGTGAAGGATGAAGGCGGAATGTTACCCACCTCAGTTTGTTGACTTTAGATTATTGGAAGCAGTGTTCTTTTTAATAAGGTTGCCAGCACAGATTAATTTCTGGAACAAGTGTAATGGTAATATGACTGTTACTACAGACTTACCTCTGAAAAATTAACATAAACTTGTAAAATTTGTCTTTGGTGCTGTTTATCTCTTAAGATAACCTTTTACAACTATTAAAAATTAATGCAGTTTTGTCTTGGAGCTCACACATATCTGAATGATAGCAAGGCTTAATGTGTTTGAGTAGAACAACAGCCCAAATACCTAGTGTCAGTGCTGCTGAATACATGTAAAGAGCTGCTTGAATCTGTTTTGCAGCACAGTGGTGGCATTAGTGCTGTGCTGCCTCTGAGCAGTATGTATCCGGGATTGCCCAGAGACTGTAAGTAAAATGCCCCACTCTACTGTTATTTGTTTCGCGTTAGATCTTTTTATCACAAGCTAGGCAGGGAACTAAAAGAAATAATACAGCTGTTCCTGTCCAGGCCAGATGATGTTCTTTGAGTTACTCACTGGTAGTCTTTTTCTGCCTGCTGTAACATGTTAATAAAATCTAAGACAAGTAAACTAGGCTTGAATTGTTTTTTCTCCCCACTGGTCAAATATCAATCACAACTAAGAACAAACTGCATGGGCTGAAGAAATGATCCATTACTGATGTTTGGTACAAACCTAAGTAACGCACATCAAAAGACCGGAATTTATGAGTTGTTAGGGGAAGAAAACCAAATGATAGTGGCATTGGTTAATAAATTGGGGGGAGCTGTGTGATACAAAGGACAGCATAAAATGATTAGCTCTGAGTTTTGCTTGACACCTAGTGTGACAAAGTGCAAGAGTCTCCTTTCCTGGAGATGTGTTCTTGCTTGGACGTGCGGTCTTCTCTGGGTGATCCTGCTCTAGCAGGGGAGTTTGACTAGATAATCTTCAGAGGTCCCTTACAACCCCTACCATTTTGTGATTCTGTGAATTCTGTAAGGCCAGGAGCATAACTGGCTGCTAAAGAGTTAAGGGGTTGGAAATTCTGATCAGTTTTCAGGAGTGTGGGGTGAGGTAGTTAGTGACAAAATCCATATGCAAGATTAAGCTTAGTCCTTCTGGACTGAAGCATTTGTTGGGGACTCAGGCAGAACCTAGGTAAGGGACAAATGACTGATATCCTTACTGTAATCTGTTCTTGTTACTGTTTTTTTAGCCCTTTTTAAAATCCTTTGAAGCAAGATGACTACTTTGGATTCAGCTGTTTCTGTGGTTTGACTCCATGAGGTGGAAGTAGGGTATGTGTGTGTCACCATACAACACATGGAAGAGAATCCAGGAACACAACCTAATAGTAGTGTGGTGTGGAGTGTGATACCTGCCCAGGATGCCACTGGAATATTTCAAAATCGTGGCAGGAATTTGTAGATGTGATGTTTCCACAGGTGGTATTACTAAGTGGTAAACTCTGTACCCTTTGTCTCCATATGAACATCGAGTGCTTCCTGTTGACATGGCTTTACCAAAAGCAAATTATTAACGTGATTTTTTTTTTTTTTTTTTTGGTCTGCTGTGGGTTAGCAATATGCTCTGTGGAGGTACTTAGTATCAAGACTGTAAAGTACTTTTCTTTGGTTTGTTTTCTTTTCTTCACGTGAATGTTTTTATATCCAACTGCAAAAAACCCCGAATGATAAAAGTGTAATTCCTGAAAGAATATTCAAAGTCAACAAAGTGAAGAATGTCAACATTAGATTAAATTCTAATTAAGAGTTACCCTTAACTATTGCAACATTTGTCATGGGAACATAATCAGGTGCTCAATGTGGTTGTGGTTTGCCGTAGTGCAAATGTGGTCTGCCCAAAAGGAAAATTCTTGCTGTCCTTTAAGATTTGAGATGGTGTTATTTTTCCATTCCCCAACACCGTAAAGACCAAGATCTTCAGTGCTGCTGTTTTTTGCTGATAGCAGCACTGACTCATCTCAGTCTCACACTTGGGCTACTTGGGAATTTGGTGTGTGTGTGCCGCTCTGGCATGGCTATCTGCCCTATGGGTGGAAGGGATGAGCAAGGAAGACCTGCCAGCCAGCTCTTTAGTGCGGAGTTCCCTTCATTGCCCTCTAACATTACACCAGGATTTAATGTGTTTAATAGTCAGCAGAGATACAGCTCTGAGATTGAAGTTAAATATAAACTACTGTTATAAACAGGATGATTATTTTTTTCCACTACCATATTTTCCTGCTAGCTGTAGGGCTCTTAAGTTTGCCTGTTTCCCAGACCAATCACGTGAAGTCTTCAGCTGCATGTAATAAAATGTTACCAAAAGCTGGGTTTCTTAAAGAGGAATACATCCTGCTGTCCTGTTCTACATATGTACCATATTCAGACTTGCTTGGTTTGGGGATGTCTTGCAACCCTCTCAAGGGTTCTGAAATTTTTTCCTCATGACTTTTATTTTAGCAGATGTTTGCAACTGTACCTCCTATGTTTATGTCACTCGTGCCCTGCATCTCTTGACATTGTCCATCCTTGTCTTCCTGTGCATTATTTGTTACTTCTTTTTTTCTTCCTTGATATTTCATTTTTGAACTGTAGCTCATAGATTGAGGGGTTATGCACGGGGGCACCTATAGCTGCAAACCGGTGAGGTGCTGGACAAGAAGGAACATGGTATCCCTTGCATTCCTTGGTTTCATTTCTCCCCTTTACAGACTGTTAATGAAACTTTAAAGTTCTGCCCCTCAGTACCTGTGGCAGGTCCTGAATTTTGGAAGGTCATGTCTGAATTAGTCCAAAGTTGTATCCACAATGAGAAGGAGATGCAGTCAAATGGAGAGAAGAGGCTGGTCGCACAAGTGCAGTCCACACAGTAATTACTCTCTACCTAGAATCAGCTCCACTCAAACTTATTTTGTGACACAGCAGGATTTTGGGGTGGGGTTTCTGAGCACCGTAGTGAGACTGGTAGTTTGTGGAGAGTCAGACAAATGATCTGTTTCCAGAGAATACTACATCCTGTGACTTGGCTGGTATCTTCAGGATACATGAAAGCGTGTGATTTTAATTTGGGGTTTTATTTGGTTTTGGGGTTTTTTTTTGAGCTTTTAGTCATGTCATGCTGTTCTGGTTTAAGACGTGACAGCTGTAGTGCCCTGGTTTCACTCTGAATATAAGGATGTAACTTCAGTGGGCTTCTTTATTTTTTAATATGCTGTTATTTGAGCATGATAATGCTTTTTTTTTTCCAAGAAGCACTTTCTGCTTTCACTACTAGGACAGACAAGATATGAAATCAAATAGATCGAACAGAATAAATTTTGTTTCTCACTGGTCTGTATGATGTTTAGTGGAAGAGAAAATTTGCCAGGTTTAAGTATGTGAGATATGAAATGTAGGAACTGTTGGGCGCATTCAGCTGTATTCAAAACCAGCGGAAATAACAGTTTGCTTGTCAATATGGCTTTTCTGAAACAGAGTTTGCACCTCTGGGAAATATTGGCTCTGTCCAGAAACAAATTGGAGTTGTATAAGTGTGCAGCTATATGAACACCCTGAGCTATAAAGGGTGGTAAGTCAGTTGTCAGCTTGTCTGTGTTCTCCATCACGGGGCACTTCTGAATGTGTGGCAAGCAGGAAAGGTGTTCCATGGAGCAGCTGGTAGAGAGTAGGTTGGGATCCTGCCTTACCTCCCAGTGTGAGGTCTGTGTAACCATACCCTGAGGCTTTGTCTGTGTTGTGCTGGTGACTAACTGAGTTTGGGTGCCTTGTTTTCTGCCATGGTTTAGCAAGTTTGGTGCAGTTGGGATTGAGTCAAAAACACTTTTAAGAAACATTTAGCGCAGCTGATGTGGCTGGCGGTTCTTACTGACAGGCTTGTTTAGAAATGTGTTTAAACAGAGTGTAAGCATTTATCTTGTTGCGGTTTATAAGCAGGCTGACATAGTTTTGATTCTTGCTTTGGAATCTTTTCTCACACAGGTTCTCCTGTTCACATATACTTGATGAGCAAAACAGCAGCCATTCTTTGGTGTAAACATGATTTATCTGAACTCCTAAAAGCATGGGCTGTTTTGCATGGGCTAAGTGTTTCAAGTCACTGTTTCAGTCCTTGGCAGTGCCTCTGTACCAGATGTGCTGGAGAAAGATGCAACAGCACGTGTAATGAGCTGATAGGGAACAGCTTTCGCACAGATGGATCTTCTCAAGGCATGCTCTTCATCAGCAGTTGCCTGAATGCAGTGTAAACTGCTAAGAGAAGATACCCATAAATATTTAAGCATGAGGCCATTACCTCCTGCCTAGTGAAGACCATTTGCATGCCCTGTTGAGATATGAATGTATTTTGCCTTCTCCATGAGCGCTCCCTGGAATGGTGCGCCAGTCAAACAGTCCTGCTATATTGCAGCCAGTAAATGGCTGTTACCATAAACATGAGGGCAGTTGCTTTATGCAGAGTGAAGACCTGCTTTAGTTCATATGGGTAAGGTTGGAAGGACTGGATGAGTTCCTGTGTGACTTGGTTTAGGTGATCCTGCTGTTGCAGGCGGATTGGACTAGATGATCTTTCGAGGTCCCTTCCAATCCGTAGTGATTCTATGATTCTATGACTGGTCTGTGTTTGCTCCTCTGAATTCTCACTGACTAAGGCTGCAAACTGTATTTGAAGTTTACTATATTTGATACGTTTTAATGAAAATATTTTAATATATGAAGAAGAGCATAATTTAGAGAATAAAAAACCCCAAACAATAAAATCCATGAAGCCCCTCACCCACTCTGTCACATCCAAGCTGAATCAGAAAAATTGTTAGGTGTTTGATACCCATTGGAAATCAACTTTACATCAGTATTTGGGCTTTAGTTGATGAGTGCTACACAAAATACAGGCCAGAGCCCTTTTTTCATCTTGGAGATGCTAGTGATTTAACAGTCACACTGCAAAATCTTCCCAGATTGTTTTTTGTGCTTGTTCTAGGACTGCTCTCTGTAAGCTTGTCATCCCATCCTGGTGCCTTTGGCACAGAGTTTCTTTCTGCTTTTATCCTTTTGGGATGGTTGGAGAAATGACTGCAAACCTCTTTGATGCTCTTGTCATTTAAAAATCCTGACAGTAGTATATTTTGAGATACTGCTTAATCTTGTGTTTTAGGTAGAGACGTTTTCTATCATGGGATAGTTGTGAAAAGAGTTTTTAAAAATGGTAAGCTTTCTACTTAGAAAACTTCATGCTTCTAGAGAAGCTTAACCTTTCTATAAATAGTGCAGTGCAGAGGAATGCTTATGAAATGGCTGACTTGCCACACTTACTTGTTGCTTTCTGAGCAATAGATTAGGCATGAGATCATGGGAATTTACCGTTCTGCTTGTGAAAGCTGAGCTGCTTGGAGGAGGAGGGAAGGTATTTGAATTGGTAGCTGAGCACTTGAAGTGAAACCTCCTCTTTTAAAATATATGTATAGTGCCCTTCAACTCAGCAAGCTGTTTCCCAGCACATTCCTGAGCTCTTTGCTGTTGGAGTAGTCAGCTGTAATATGTACTGGCCTATAACTTATTTAAAAGATGCTTTCCTGTGTTAAGATGCAGTGTTGTAGTGGAAGTAGACTTTTAGCCTTGAAATTAGGTGAAAGGAGGAAACAGTGAATTTGAAGTTGGAAGCAGAGGCAGTCACTGTTGTGGATTTCTTCCCAAAATCTTTAGCTATCATCTTTGTCACCAGTGTTCCTTCCCTGCTTCCTTTACAAACCTGAGATGTGTATGCTCTGGGGATGTTCTCCCCCAAGGAGAGAAGATGCAAGAAGGTGAAGGCTAATGAACGTAAATAAATGTTTAGGATATGTCAGGATGGAATCAAGGTATTCTCCTTCTCCAAAAGAGTAGATTGCAGAAATCTAGGAGGGGCTGGAAGGGAAGGAATCACAGGAAAATGGTTTGGGAAAATCTGAATCAAGTCATTGCTGTTGAAACACACGGGAAATTTCTCTTGGACCATGATGAAGATAATGAGAACGGAATGGTAGAATGATGATTAAACTTGAATAAAAACTAGTCAAGTGTAAGCTGGCTACAGGTCCTATCCACACACTGCCGTGCAGTTCTGTTTTGTTTAAATTAGTGACATTTTGGCTTTCATTTTCAGTAAGCTATAACCATGGATTCATTTTCACAGTATGAAAATATTACAGAAAAAATTTAAGTGTATGACCAGTATACTTTTTCCGCGTTTGTCTGATATCTTAGTTCACAGATTTATGTCTAGCAGCAACATGTCTTAAGTCTTTATAATTTTACTTGCGACATAAGTAAGTGAACAAATTTAGGAAGGGTAAGAGGAAATACGAACAAGTACGTTCTTGTTTCAGGGTTATGGGAACTAGGAGTGTCCTCTGTTTCATTTGTTACTTTAACAGGATTGTCTTATGGATCTTCATCAGCTCTAGGTCTTGTTCTTACTACCCTTCTGTGTCTCTGTGAGGGATTTCTGGAAGGGTGTTTGTGTGTGTTTGAGGTGGAGCACACACCTGCAGTTCTCCTCACCTAACAAATAAACACCTTATTTCTTTAGCAGACTTCTCAGTTCTCTTGCTATGAAACAGACATTTTGTCTGGCCATAGTGGCAGCTGCTTCTTGCCCTGTGGCATTACCTTCCCCTGGTTCTGGGCTTTGCTTTGCAGGTAGAGATGGAGAGTGGCAGAAGGAATAACGTTTTGCAGCTGGGTTTCTGCCTCTTGGGTAGACCTCACGTTTGGCAAGTCCTTGGGCAGTGCAGCAGTGGTACCACACCTCTCTTGCTTCATGGCCCACATACCACATACTTACTCCAAATCGCAAACCAGTGTTTAGTATCATGTATATCAGCATTCACTGTAATTGAGGGGTCTGCTCTAGCTGAGTGTGGTGAAAGAACAGGCTGTTGAGAAGTTGTGGATATCCCCTTCCTGGAAGAGTTCAAGGCCAGGCTAGATGGGGCTTTGAGCAACCTGGTTTAGTGGAAAATGCCCCTGCCCAAGGCAGGGTGGGCTAGAAGTAGATGATCTTTAAGATTCTTTCCTTCTAGGTGGTTCCGGATGAGAACAGGTACCACATCATTAGCAATGAATTGTAATGGATTTATTGAGGAAAAGGGATGTGTTGATGGGGGAGTTAGGTATTTGCTCACTGCATGGCTCTAGTGAACCTGCTTTGCAGCATGTGGCAAGCTAATGATGAAGGCAGTGCCCAGCATGCAGTCACTGGGCACATAATGGAAAAAAGCCATGACATGGCATGGGAAGGTGATAGAAACTTGCCTTTGCACATAACCCGAAACGCACAGTAATGGATTGCAGGTGCTGGCAACCTGTGGGTTGTAAACACAAATCAGGAAATTGCAACTGCACTGCCCTTCCTGTGTTGCTCAACAGCAGGGGAGGGAGAAGCCTGGAAGCTGCTGCTTGCTGACTTCTACTGCAGGAAGAGGTGGCTCTGTTGCCTCTCCATCACTTTGCTTTTAGGTCTGGTGCAGGGCTGAGAGGGCTGTGAAGGTTATCTTTTTATTTCTGCAGCTTCTTAATTTTCAGTGTACACAAGCATATGTGTGCACATTAGCAATTCTCTCCACCTACCCCCTTGCAAAAGAAAAAGTGAGATGCTTGCTTTGGCCTAAACAGTGTGCCCATTTGTATTTGGTGGTACCGTGTATCAGGGTTTTTTTAAAACCACACGTACATGTCCCAAGTAGGGAAACCCAGGGTATCTGGAAATGTCTCATCAGTTAATTGCTTGATTATCCTGCATGAGCATTTTTTCTGTCTGCTGCTGAACAGAAAGGCAATAAATGCAGTCCTGATTTGCAGCGAATTTGGCAGAAGTTCCCTAAGTCATATTATTTTCTTCTACAGACTTGGATAGAAACCAGCAGATGAGTAGAGTTCATTAGGATTAATAGAATCACACAATCAGAGAGTCACTCAGGTTGATTCTTTCCAGAGAAATGGGGATGTTCTCCCCAGCTGAGGTTCCAGAGGTCAATCAGGGAGCGCATTAGCTCTGCACGGCCGTGGCAGTAAAAATTATAGATTTGTGGCTCAAAAATTTCTGTAAGAGGTAAATTCTTTGCCCTTCTCTTCAGAACATGTCTTTTGAACTGTGATTTCTGCTTGTCTACATGAAATGCACCCTTACAGAAATGCACAATAGCTATCCTAAAAGCAGTGTTCTTGCTGTTGAGATGGGAGGCTCTGATTTGCAGTTTTATGTGTACCTTTGTGAAAGACTCAAAACTAAAGGTTTCCTTGCTGCTCTTCCAGACGCAGTTGAGTCCATGCTTTCAGACTATGACATCCTTTCTCAGTCAAGCATCCAGCAACACTCGCTGAAGAAGAGGGACCTGCAACCTGAGACACACATAGAGAGGCTGTTAAGTTTTTCAGCCCTGCAAAGGTAATTAAATGACCATGTTTTCTGTTTACACTGACCAGTTCTTCTATGTCTATGATCTGCATGGTTATCCGACTTCAGAGAGGCTTAGAGGAAACAGAAAAATAAGTTGCATGGTATTGCTCTGTTTGCTGAAGTGACAGGGATTGAAGATTTCTTTTGCTTTGTTCTTAGCTTTAGTATCATGTAGATTATTTCGTGATTGGGTTGGATCCTGCTTACACCTCGTCTGGTAGCGTTGGCATGCTTACTGACTGTCCTCTGGTTCTAGAAAATCTCTGCTTTCAGTTTGGGGAGCGTACGTGGTGTGTTGCCTGAGACATTGATTCCGTTTCTTTTAGTGAAGGTTTAATCTTCCTACTGAGTGTAAATTTCCCATTCAATAAACCATGTATTTTAATCAATTGTTTGATAAGACAGGAAATAGAGGTGAAAGGGGAAGAGAAGTAGGAGAAAGCAGGCATGAAGGCTGTCGGGATTTTATTCTGAGTGTCAGAAAAGTGCCTTACAGGTACTTGAGTGCTGAATTTATAAATCTAAAATGGGGAAGCAGGGTGAGAATAACACTTTGTATTAACGAGTGTAGGCTGATATTGCTCATTTGACATCTTTGCTGTGTTCTCATATGCCTTCACCATCTGTCATCTACAGCTTCAACTGTCACGCAAGTTGAATCTCTAAACTTTTGAAGGGGGTAATTTTTTATCGAGTATAAAAGCTTAATGGGGTCAGATGTTTGGCTGTCCCTGTTGTGCACTGCCTCAAGCACCATGACTTTATGGTGAGGTTGCAATGCTGCAGTGTTATTTACAGAATAATTGCAGAGGGACAGACCAAAAATCTTTGACCCAAAGCCCACACAAACCAAAAGCCTATGAGAGAACCTTCCAGAGAAGTTATCTCCTTACTTCTTGGGAAAGCCTTTAGTTTTTGTGGCTATATATATGAAAATCTGCAGAGTTCAGATTTCTGTTTATGGTCTTTTGGCTGTATTGTTTCAGAAAGTAAGACCATTAGGATAGTTTAATTTAAAGTAGATTAACCTATTCCTTGGTCTGACTTTTCTTTAAAGTTACCCATAACTGGATTTGCTTGACTGTGAATGGAGAAGGTACATGAGCAAACCGTGACTGTTTTGGGTATAGGGTTTTTTTAACTTCTTTAAATTAAACATATTTGACACTTAAATATTTACAGCGATGACTTACACAGCACATGTTCTTGTAGCCTGTTTGTCAGGATCAATACTTTCCTAAGTTCTTTTGGACTCTCAGTAAAATGGAGACTAAGTGTACCTTATGTGTAAAATAAATGGAAGTAAATTCTTTTACAGGCACTTTAAATTATACTTAACTGCAACTGCTGAACACTTTTCAGAAAAATTTCAAGCATTAATTGTGGATGGTGAAGGCAAGGAAAAGGAGTATCGTGTTCAGTGGCAAGACTTTTTCACCGGACACGTTGTTGGTTAGTATGAACTAGACTGTTAATGCTGAGAAAGCGCAGCTTTGCACAAGTCTCTTAGCCAAAGTAAATGATGTATTGCCCTCATGTTCATCAGATGTGGTTAGGATGAACAAGTACACTGAGTTCTCGTGCCTCGAGTTTTATGGTTTTATTTTTGTGGAGTTTCTGTGTTGGGTTTGAGGTTTTTTGGGGTATGGTGGATGGTGGGGGTTTTTTTGAGCTATTGCCTCAAGAATCTAAGATAATACTTCTTTGTTACGTTTGACAGAACACAAAGGTATGATTTACTCAAGGAGCAGCATGTGATTTTATTTTTTTTTTTAATGATGATTGTAGCTTTAATAATTTCTACTGGAATGTAGGACTTGAATGCTTGTTGTCCCAGAACACAAAAGCCTTGGTAGTGGTGATGCAGTATTGTCTGACTGTTAAAAATATTAGAAGCCTTCAAGATTGTTCTTTGCAGATTCTTTTTCTTTTAAAAAAGGATGTATTGCTCCACTTTGGTCCAGTGCTCACACTTCCCCTAGGTTATTTTTATTTTTGCATTGCTTTTGACCAGTGGAACGCAGGCTGATGCCATGAAACTGCCGTTTGATAGTGGTAAGATGGAAGCTGCTTTTGTTGGCAGAAATATTCGGTGTCCTGTTACTGATCCTTAGAGCCACCCTAAAGCTTTCTGCAAAATCGGCTATTAAATCCGAGAACTACAATCATGGGGAATTTAAGACAGAGTGCTGATTAAATTTTTTTTCTTTAAGCTGTGCAGTATAGTGTTTGTCAGAGACTGAGGAAGGTAGAGTGGTGTGCTGTGAAGTTTAGAAACAATATAAAACAGCAAATGGTGGCTTTGTAGGAGAGTATGTAGATAGAGCTGAAATAATACCTTTTTTCCCTTGCTTTTGTTAAAGGAGAACATAATTCCAAGGTTATGGCGCATATAGGGGATGAAGATTTTACAGTGAGGATCAATACTGATGGAGAAGAATACAACATAGAGGTATGCTTTGCTGTCGAAAACTGCATTCATACAATCTTCCTTCATCTGTGGGTGTTTCTAGTTAGTCATATTGACACCTCTGCAGATCAAAATAGACTTGATGGTGGTATTTGTTTGGGGCTGAGGAGGGGGAGAAATGTGGAATGAGTTTGACTTCTGGAGGTATTGAGTTTAATTAGTGAGTGACATTCTCTGATATTTATACGTTTTAGATAGATACATCATGGTGAAGGTGCGTGTGGAAGAGGAAAGGATTTCAGAATCAGAAGTGGATAATGTTAGTAATTAGTGGTGATTGTATCCCCTAGAATAAAAAACTGTGCAGCCTTCAGAGCAGAGTTGGGGGTCTGGTGAGCTTTCTAAAGTTTTGGCTTTATGTCTTGGACTTTTTCCCATTCTTAGAGCTTTATTTGAAAATCTGGTGTTTTTCCCTGCCTGCTTGTTTCTGTTTTCCACAGTTTTCATTGCTTGTGTAATTTTAAAGTATTGGTTTAGAAAACATACTCAAGAAGTATGTAATTAGAGACTGTTGTAATGGTTGTTCAGTGCAGTATTTTCCCAGACACAAGCTGCATTAGAATGGCTAAATAACAGTAATTATGGATGACTGTTATATGGGTAATGTAATTGTTCCCGGGCCCAAGGATATGCAGAATTGTGGCTAAATCTGAGAAATCTAGTATGTGTTAAAGGATGAAAATGTGAATGGAGTATCCAAACCACTGTACTTGTGTTTTATTAAGAGCATATACTAGCTGTTTGATTGTGATTTAAAGTTTTTTTGTGTTTGTGGTCCATATTAATGTAAGCACGTCTTGGTTCTCCATGCCGCCAGCTCCCTTGCTCCTCACTGGCTGTGTCTGTGCCACTAAATGCAGACAGGCAATGGTCTGGAGGGTCAGACTTGCCTGTGTTGCCTAACTATTAAAGTCCCCAGGTCACCTTTGGCCTTTGTGCAGTCAGAGATGGTGTGTGCTAGACCATTTCCAAAAAGCAGCCAAAGGGCAGACCTGCTACACCTATCTTTACTTTCATGGTCCTCCTGGGCCTTTTGCAAAGGCTGTGGACCTTTGAATGAACCTTGGGTGCCTTGCGCTAGGGTGCAAAACATGTGCCCTCAGTTCTCTTCAGACGCATGGCCACTGGGCTGGCGCAGCCTTCACATTTCAGGACCTTTTTGCTGTGGGTGGAAATCAGGGTACACTAAATTGTGAGTATCTGAAGATGAAAGAGCATGGCCTAAGGGCCAGAGGAGAGCCAGACACAGGTACTCTGCGTTGTGTGTATGGGCAGTCTATGCTACTTGTCCTTGCCCAAAGAACAGACCCTATCTGTGTTGTATTTGGTGATGCTGCTGTAGCTGTTATGTACAGATAGTAATAGAGACATGTTGGAAAAGAATAAGATGGTCAGTGTGCAGTTGCTATGGAAATTAATGTCATGGATTTCTTGTTTTCTTTGTTTTTGGGGAAGTATTTGCTCTTTCAAGTGACTTGTATAGCTGTTGAATTTTGAAGAGCCTACCTTCCACTGTGCACTTAGATAGTCTGCGCTACCTGCTAGCTTCTGAGCAATCGTTAGCATAGTTTACACATCTCCTGCCTGGCTGTGCCACTCTCCATTCTGTTGTGGAGTTAGCAGAGAATACAGAGGTGCATATTTGCTTATATTCTGGAGGGGAAGTAAAATTGTGTCATCTACAGCATTACCATGTGCTGGTGCTGCTCTGTGGAGATGATCTAGATTTTCTGAGTATTCATGTAGCATAAAAGTGTTGACTTCTGTTCGCTTTCTTGGAAACAATTGTTTTGTCTGTAGAACTAGATGCTCTCTGAGGTCCCTTCCAACGTAAACCACTTTGTGACACAGATGTGACATGGAATCACAGAATGTGATGAAATTACTGTAGTGAAATGAATTTGTGTGTGTGTACACATAAAGCTGTGGAGATTTGGTGGTACATACATGCAGTTTTTTACTTTGCATAGACTTGGTCTTGGCATTCACTGTGTTCATAACTAATGGCATTTCTGTTCTTCTGTCAGCCACTGTGGAGGTTTATAGATAATGCGCAAGATGAAAGACTGCTGGTCTATAGATCTGAAGATATTAAAGATTTCTCAAGATTGCAGTCTCCCAAAGTGTGTGGTTATGTAAAGATGAATGAAGAAGAACTGTTGCCACAAGGACTGGAAGAGAGGAAGCAAAATGAAAGTGAGTGTCTGTACCTTGGAAGAATAGCATCTTTGAAATGAATTCTGGCTTTGCAGCAGGTCAAATCAGAACCAGGGCTATAACCTGTGTTGCTGCTTCCACTGTAACTGTTAGCTCGTCTAATTAATTGGTGGGATGAAAAAGCAGCACTCTCTGTCATCCCGTTCTCCATCCAAAAAAGCACCACAATTGATGAAAGGAAGAAACTGTCACTCATGTTGTGTTTCTTCTTGGCGGGATGAAGGGTTGTTTGGCCCTACCAAAATGTAAGCTCAGGGGAGGAAGCATCAGGTTTAACTAATGTTTATTTTGATGGCTGGCAGCAATGTAGTGCTCTTCTGAAAGTGAGCACTAAAAGATCTTTGTTGTTCTGTGCACTGTGCAGCACAACCTGCTTGGCCTCAGTGTTCCCTGTGAATCTGTCTTGAGCTATGATGGGATTTTGGGTCCCTCTGTCCTTTGCTGTGTTAGCAGAGGTTCAGAAAATTACTAGGAACAGGAAGAGGAGAAATGTTAAGGCTGAAGTGATAACCACAAAATCTCTGTAGGTAAATGTATTGAGTGATTCAGTGTCACTACTGGATATTCCTTGCCTTACAACAAGTTTGAGGACTATTTTGAAGATGAAATTTAGGATTGGCTACAAAAAAACCCTTCCACTGCCTCCCTCAAACTATATATCTCCCTGGATCACCCAAACTAACTTGCTTGTCTTAAATAAGGATTGTAGAGCAGTGACAGTTCTACTGAGTGTTTATTTAATGGTTTTAAAAACATTCACATTAGCAAGCATCCATCGGAAGAAAAGAACTGTTCCAGAGGGCTCCAAAAACACGTGCAAGATGTTAGTTGTGGCAGATCATCGTTTTTTCAAGTATATGGGCCGTGGGGAAGAGAGTACCACTATCAACTATTTGGTAAGTAAATACACTCTATAATGATTTGCTGGGGTACATGCAGGAAAAAAACCATAATGCAGTAGGTTAAAAGTGTATGTTATGTTGTATAGAAGCAATAAAGGCTGTGTTCACGTGTTTTTGCTGTCTGCTTTTTACCTGGGAAGGGCTAAATCATGCTTAGAAACATTTTTAATGTTGATAATGTAGTTTATTAGTTTTCCAAGTTTCACTTACAAACAAATCCCTTCCCATCACATACTCTCTGTACCTGTGCTGTTTTCTCTGTAAGAACTTTCAGTCAGAGCTTTAGAATCTTATGGATTTTTAAACCCACTGCAGACAAATCAAACATCTTTACAGTTCAAGCATATTTAAAGTTCATATATGAGGCAAAAGAAACTTATATACATTTTTGTCCCCCCTTGTCCAATTCTTCCAGGATCTTCTGTGCAGACCAATAAAATTAGGAGCAGGCTCAGTAAACAAGTGTGTTTGGTTGTATGTGAGTGGTGCTGTGCCTTAACCCAGCAGGCAGCTCAGCGCCACTCAGCCACTTTCTCACTTCTCCACAGTGGGATGAGGGAGTGAATTGGAAGGATAAAGGTCAGGCAACTTGTGGGTTGAGATAAAACCAGTTTAATAGCAAGAGCTGTGCATACAAGCAAAAGCAAAACAACTAATTGATTCCCTGCTTCCCACCAGCCGGCAAGTCTTCTCAGGAAAACAGGGCTCCATCATGTGTACTGGTTACCAAGTAACTCAGCCAAAACCAGTACAATCTAGTTGTCTACCTGACAGGTTTTAGTGAAATATCTGCCCACAGTCTTTCAGTCGAAGTGGAGAGTATCAGGAGACAAAAACAAATGAAACCACTTTTAAAGGTCTGTTGTTTGTGGAGAGTCTCCTTGAGCTAATCACTCTGCTCCACCTTTGCTGGCTTTTTGACCTTGCTGTCCCTAGAAATGTTTACATTACCCAGATAACAGCCTCCTGTCCTATGTTTGCAGAGATGCTGTTATCTCAGCATCTCACATGTGCCAGGCTACCCCACTGTTGTGTTTCCTTGGTAGATGAATACTGTAAATAACACAGTGATTGAAAAACTAAAGCATAAACTATTATGGAGAGGCTGTGAGTGTCACTTTACATTGTGAGCAAGTTTGGTGGTTTACATTTAGCAGAAGTTGGGTTTTAAGGCAAGGATAACAGCTTCAAAAGGGAGGTATCAATAGTGAGCACTGAACAAAAACATGGTTGAACCTTGTGCTTGAACCATAATGAGGAAAATAATAGTTTCTTGGCTGAGAGGAACGTGGGCCTCAGGGGTGGGTTAAACTAGTTAAGCATCAGGCTAAAGCAAAGCAATAAAAACAACTCCCTACCCCTAAAGAAACCTGGAAAACTAGTACATTAATATATGGTTTCCCAGGATGTCTTACTCCTAATATTATCACTCTTCCACTGCACAGGCAAAAATGATAAATGGAGAAGTTTCTGTTGCTTTTTGCAATGGAAAATTTTCAGGGATGTTTCATAATACTCTCTGGATCCAAGTGCTGTTGTTTCTGGATCAGTGACTATGTCTGTTACATGAGGTTCAATTTGAATTTGGAGTGTTTCTGAAGCAGTACACTGCAGCTTCTTTGAACATCTTGAACTTTCACTGTGTAAAGGCTCAGCTCTAAACAACTTTTTTCCTTCTCTACATAGATTGAGTTGATAGACAGAGTAGACGACATCTACCGAAATACTTCCTGGGACAATGGAGCCTTCAATGGGTATGGCATACAGATAGAGCAGGTATTCACTGAACTGAAGAACATGTTTTGGAGATTCAGGGTTTCTAATTTTTTTTTTATCTGAATTAGGGCTAAAATAATAAAATTCTACGTTATTAACTACAGCCAGGAGCACTCTGAAATCACATCTCAGTGCTGATGTTAATGGTCTGACACAGCTTGCCCATTTGCAGTCTCCCTCAGCTCTTGTGATGTTTTCAGGAAGAATCTTTCTATTTTGAGTCTCAATTCAAAGGTGTTTTGGGGTTTTTTTCCTTAAATATGAGCAGATCTTGTTTCTGTCAGACAAACTGTTATCCACGTATTTAATGTTTGCATTTATGGCTAGTGCTTAGCTTACAAGCTAAGTGGGCCTCAAACACAGATGAGGAAACAAATCTTGCCTGAAGAGCTTTAGTGACTCCCCTTAGATGCCATGGTAATGTAAGAGACTGGTACAGGGTGGACACGGATTGTAGTGACTACAGTATTAATTGGCTCCTGAAAAATAGTGCCCAGACATCAGGAAAGTGCATGAAAAAGAATAGTGGTCCATTGGCTTCCAGTGCTACAGTAGTTGTGATGTGGAACATGGGGAGTTGTGGTACAAGTTAGATGTCCTTTTGCTGGGAAAAAGTCTATGGGAACAAAGAAGCCCAGTTAGTTGAGTGGGGAGGGGGAAGTATGTGATGCACTAATTCGAGGTTACTGGGATAGTAGCAGTCCTGTAAAAATGTTCTAGTTAGCTAGAACTCTGAAATGGTTTGAGGTTGTTTATCCTGGATATGAATCTTGTTTGTAGTTGGGTGGGTGTTTGACAGAGTAACGTGCATCTCAAAGCGGAACGTTGCACTGAAAACTAGTTGTTGCTCTATAAAACAGCTGATGTAGTGACTTCTTATTTAGCTGGTGTATCTTAGCAGAGGCTGAAAAGTTAACATTGAAGCATGCTGAGTCTGGATTTTTCTCCTTGCAGATCTTTTGAGACATTTAAGATTACAATGAAAGCTTTTCTGTACCTATAAAATTGACCACAATTCCTCTACGTTGTTGCCCTTTTTTGAAATGTAGATTATCATCCACAATGAGCCAAATCTTGTAAAACCTGGAGAAAAGCATTATAATATGGCAAAAAGTTATCCAGATGATAAGAAAGATGCCTGGGATGTGAAAATGCTGCTAGAGGTAGGTTGTAACCCTTGAAAACTTGTGCCTCTTGCAGAGAGTTACTCGTTTCTACAGCTGCTCTGTAATAACAGCTAAAACTCCTCTGCTTCCTTTGTATGATGTGTAGCTGTTAGGCAAAGTCAGATTGGGTGATGTGCCCCACAGAGCGTGGTACGAGGCTTCTACTGCATAAGTACAGAGCACACACCAGTTAGAGTTATGAATATGTGCTCTGAGTCAGAAAGGCAGCCCTGATATGTCTGGCCCTGAGACTGGCTGCTTTGTGACCGTCATCAAATTGTTTTTCCCACTTGGTGAAAAGAGGAAATGAGCAGACCAGTTATATAAATGAACATGTGCCATGCTCTGGGCTTTACATTTAACTTTCTGGAGCTGCATAAGTCAGCTAAACGGCTGCTCTTCTCTGAATTAACCAGATTTGTCTGGCTCATTAGATAAATGTTCTTACTATAGACTTCTCAGATGTACCATAAAGTGTCTTAAAAAGATTTGAGTATGGTTATTTGGGTTCTTTTTGTTTTCTTTAAAGCAATTTAGCTTTGATATTGCTGAGAAAGCAGCTCACGTGTGCCTTGCTCATCTCTTCACATACCAAGATTTTGACATGGGAACGCTTGGATTGGCTTACGTTGGCTCTCCGAGACCAAACAGCCATGGTGGCATTTGTCCTAAAGGCAAGGCTTCCTTTTCTTTCCTTCTCATTGTGGGTTGAAATATCTTTTTTTGTTATTTTGTGGAGCATCACATGTTGTTTGTTAGACTAGTGGTTGTTTTTTTGGATAGAATGGATAGAATTTTCTTGGCTGGAGCTGCAAAAAGAAGGGAAGGAAGCATAGAAGCCACTAAGCTGTCTGGAGTGAACAAGCTGCATGAAGGCCACTGCAGCCTGGCTGGACCAAGGGCTGTTTTGTTTGGGTGCATCTTGCAGCAGTTCTGGAGCAGGAGGTGCAGTTGTCTTGGAAATTTCATGTATTTTCCCATTTTCTGCAACATGTGAGCTCCTTGTGCTGTGCTTGCAAAAATTGGCAAGAGCAGTGTCTCACTGGTAAGCCTGTGAGAACAACAGAGCTGTTAATTTCCCCAGACAAGGTTTCTTTTCTCCCCAAAAAACCCCTTAAACACAAGAAAAATGTTAGTCAATTTTAATTGGTTTCTTTTTTTCACTTCTGTAGCTTATTACAGTCAAATTGCAAAAAAGGACATTTTTCTGAACAGTGGCTTAACCAGCACGAAGAACTATGGGAAGACAATACTCACAAAGGTAGGAGAGTGTCCTTTGCAGAACCTGGATATTCCTTGTACATATGTGTGTATTGGTGATGTGTGCTCTGGGATTGTGACAGGCTTCTGCACTCTCCGAAAAAACCACTGGCTTTCTGATTGAGTCATGTCCTTGAGGACATGGATGTAGGTCACTAAACCAAAACCATCAGGTTTGTTTTTGCTGTTGAGGGTAGTTGCAAGGTTGAAGGTTGAATTCATGGCATAACAGGAAACAGCTAGTATCTAATAGGAGCTGTAGTTATCCCAATAGGACTTTAGTATCCAAGGATTAATTTCCATGAATTTTGCTTTATTAAAATAACCACCCCTAGCAAACCAACCAAACCTGACACTGTACTGTACAATAAGTAGCCTTTCAGTAAGAATAATATTACTCTTCTGGCACAAGTTTCATGTTTACCATTGCATACACCTACAAGATGCAGGCGGACAATCATGTGTGCCTGGTCTGTTCCTTTTGCAAGGTAAAGCAGTGAAAGTTGTGCAGGCAAAGTAGGAGATTGGGCTTTTTAAGGAAATTCATATCTCCAATTTGTGTGTGCAAGTCCTGAATAAGAGCAGAGAACGATGTAATATTCAGGGTTTATTAATGCTGATAGTAAACCTAAGGTAAATTGATGCTGTCTGGATTACTTTTTGTCATGCTTAATGGAATACCAAATATGTAAAGAACTGAATGTGAGGTTTATCTCACTTGTAACTTGTAAAGGTCCCAGAGCAGTGTCTGTGTTTGCATTTTTGCAGTTGGATGTATTTCTCTTTGCTGACTTCTGGGCTGTGCTTCATTGTGTCCTTATTATAAAGGGGATGTGTAATTGATGTGTGGGCTAAAACTTGGCCCTGAAGCCATCAAGAAGCTAGAAAAAAAAAAGAGAGTGAAGCTTTGTGTTGGAGGGATGTTAACAAAGAGCTCTAGCTGTTGCCATGCTATTTGCATTTGTTGTTCAGTCTCCAAACTCGGTTCTGCCTTGGGTAAAAAAGGAAATGGAGTTCACTGTCTTCCTAGTGGCAGTTACAAAGCTTGGGATGAAGCAGTGGGAGTGCTATGGATTAACAGTTTCACAGGGACAGTGTCTGTGCAGTGTCCACTTGGCTTTTGAAAGACAAATCCCTGATTGAAACCCTTCCCCAAATTACACATGATGAAGTACGAGGAATGATCTCTGGGCAGCTCTTTTGTGTCTGGCTGTCACATTAGCTGTGCCTGCGCTGCGCACTGGTGATACTTTCTGCACACTGGTGCTACTTGTTGCAGTGCTTGGTCCTTCCTGTGCCTGCACAGGGGCAGAAATGAGTTAACTCATCAAACTTGCTTGGTTCCTAGTGGCTTATTTGTGTTACTGGGCTAGTTTTAGTTGTGGTTGTCACCTTGTGAACTCAACAACATCTGCCAGCCTAGGCACTGGAGGGTGGCAGATGGTTAGGCAGAACCCATTTGGGATCCTCAGCAGCAGTCCTGTCTTGCATAAATGATGTCGGAAATACATCCCTGTTGGTAAATGTCTTTCATAGTAATCATGCAATAGAAGAGTGTATTCAACATTCCTAATGTTATACTCTCCTAGAAGAAATAATTCTGACAGCAAGATAGATCAAACGAGGTTGACTAATCATAGTAGTTTGTTTGGATTGGTTGTGTTATTTCAACTGTTTATGCCTTGCAGCTGTTTAAAAGCAGATTTTCATATCTTAAAGTATCTGCATTGCATTGCACATACAATTCAGTCAGTATTCTAGGACAGCATTTTGCCTTTAACAGTGCTGTAGTATTCAGACCTATTCATGGAAACTTGCCTTTTGGAAATAGACTAATTTTATTTGCCTTCAGTTCCCCACTTACGGAAAAAGCCCAACAGCATTCACAGGGAAATCCTTTTCCATCTTGGAGCGGCTGGTGGCCTGAAAGTAGCTGGGATCTTCTCTTCTGCTTGGACTAGTTTTGTTTCAACATTGCTTTTTTCATGTTCCAAAAAGGAGGCTGACCTGGTTACGACGCATGAACTTGGTCATAACTTCGGAGCAGAGCATGATCCTGATAGCCTGCCAGAGTGTGCCCCCACTGAGGACCAGGGAGGGAAATATGTTATGTATCCGATCGCTGTCAGTGGAGATCATGAGAACAACAAGGTATAGTTGCACAGTTTCGCTTCCACATAGCAGTTTCTGCTGTGGTCAGTAACCTTTTACACGGAGAGACTGGTTAGTTAATGATTCCTGCAGCATGAAACTCTCAAGAATGTGATGAATTTGCCTTAAGAAGAAACTGTACTTGTGTGCCCTTCGGTTCTCTGCAAGATAAGCTCATTTTTTGATTCTGAATTTCACTGGAGCTCATAGCATGTTGAGGTGCTTTGTAAATTACAATTATTTTTAATGAGCAGTGATCACATGCTCCTAAAACAAGTCATCAGCGAGAGTCAAATACAGGGCCTTCAGTACCCACATACTGTTTGGGTGGTCCGTGGCCACTCTTATTGAAGAGAGACAGCTGCCAGACAGCACATGGTACTTAACAGTCTCAGAAGCTTGCACTGGGCACATGGACTTGGCCTTGTGCCTATTCTGCAGAGAAGCCAGGATTATCATGGGAATGATTAGGCTACAGTAGAGTTTGACTCGTGGCTCACATGTAGCCCTACTGCTCGGGGCAGTCAGTTGCTCCCCGTTGCTAGAACTTTGCAGCCCTTTCCTGGGGATGGTTGCTAGCGCTCATGAAACCATGGGACAGCTGCACTTGGTTCTGTGATCCTCAGCCAGTGTGTGTTTCCCTGCATTGTAAAATAGCAACGTCCTTTATGGACCCAACTATTACTTTCCCATCTCAAACTTTTTCCAAGGTACCAAACTGGCAGTGTAGAGGGAGTAACTGCTTTCCAAGGCACCAGAATTTGGAAGCGTAAAGGAGGCTGAGGCCTCACTTGTTGACAGAAAAGTATCGCAAACTCCTCAGTGCTGCATTTTCCCCTTGTGACTCTATAGATGTTCTCAAGCTGCAGCAAAAAATCCATCCATAGGACCATAGAGATCAAGGCCCAAGAGTGCTTCAAAGAGCGCAACAACAAAGTTTGTGGGAACTCCAGGGTGGATGAAGGGGAGGAATGCGATCCTGGCCTCTTGTACCAACAGGCTGATCCCTGCTGCTCTCCAGACTGTAAACTGAAAGATGGTGCCAAGTGCAGGTAAGGGGGAAATGAGCTGCACCCTCTCATAACATGGGAGAGAATGATGGACTGGGCTGAAAGCTCCTAAAGCCACCTGCAGCGTCACAGACTTTCTGTCACCCTCACTGGGAAGAAGTTCCTTCTCAGACTGATAGGGAATCTCCTCTGTTCCACCTAACACCCATTGCCCCTTGTCCACTGAGCAGAGCCTGGCTCCATCCTCCTGACACCTGCCCTTTCCGTATTTATCAACATTAATGAGATCACCCCTCAGTCTCCTTTTTCCCCCCTGGTGAACAGTGACAGAGCACTGACTTTAAAGGACATTAAAGATTTCAGGAGAGGCTGCTGTGCGCACACACTGTTTGTATACATTAACTTTTACAGTGCTCTCATACTTTTTCTCAAAGTGCCAAGAGCTACATGCTGGAAGGTGGTTGTGGCTGTTGTATTTAAGAGCAAAATCAGGCATTCAGGGACTTAATAAAATAAAAAATGTCCTGTGCAAATCAAGTTTGTGCTTGATTGCAAAGTGGCTTTAAACTGGGCTCACATACTGGTCACATTGTCAGGTCTGCTGCAGAGTGTGTTTGAGCAGACAAAGCATTGACCGCACTAAATGAGTCCACTTTAAGCTTGCACTCCCGGATGGTTGTGGCCCCCTTGAATGTCCTGCCTGGCTTTTGAGAGTTCAGCTGTGCACCATGTAATAGTGGAGAGCTCGTGCAGTCCTGCTCTTCAGCAAGAACAAAGAAAATACAGAACAGTAAACCTTCAGGACAAATGGGGGGAAATACTTAGGGAAGAAAACGGTGAAAGATGTGTCCAAAGTTGCACAGCAGGTGACAGGAGGATCCAAGTGCCTTGAATCAAAACAAGGACTGCCGTGTCATCTCTCGATATGTTGTACTTTCTGCTGGCTTTTACCTTTGATAAATGAACAGTGAGTGGGTGTGTAGAAAGGTGGTTGTAGAGGGTACAGAGAGGACAACAGTTCTGAACAGGTGAGTCAGTCTCCAAGCAGTAGCACACTTTTATTTCCCCTAAATGTCCTTTTTCCATTGCTTTTTTTGTGCTTGTACCTTTTTATTTAAAGGCTTCATACTTGTTCCTTCCATTTTGATCTTTCCACAGTGATCGAAACAGCCCCTGCTGTAAAGGCTGCCAGTTTGAAAGTACACGGAAGAAGTGCCAAGAAGCCATAAATGCCACTTGTAAAGGAGAGTCTTTTTGCACTGGTAGGACATGGTTCTGTCCCCTTGACATCAGCTAGCCAAGCGCTTCAGGCTGAGGGTCCTCTTCAATCTGCTTTCAAACTAATGCCCTTTATTCATGTAGTATATGGAATTTGAGAGACCAGTTAAGCATCACAAAATCACTCTATAATGAGTTTCATTGTGCTTCAGGAGTCACTTAGTGATTTACTGCCTAGAACATTTAAAAATGTTGATTTTTTTAGAAATTTTTTTCCTTCTTTTATTTCTTTCCTTTAAAAGAAGAAAAATAAAACAGTGTGTCACTGAGGAGGGGACAAGAATGAGCCGAATTGTACCATAGAAAGGGTGGAATTACTGCAGCTCTGCCTCCCTTGTTCACTTCCTCCTTTCAGTCTTCTTTCCTTCACTTCCAGTCTTTCCTGGAGGCAAGGAACTGCTGCTTTACTAGTGGTGCCTACAGGGCCTCTGTGATCTACTTGGTTGCCAAAGTGCCACAATGCACAAGTCATCAAAAGCCTCCAGAGATTCTGCTGCATCTCAGAGGAGCTGGCAGGCAGCCTGCAGATGAAAGCCAACAAGCTATTGGGATTTCCCTTGGGATGAGTTTGGATTTCCTTTATGGTTCTTTTTTCCTCCTGCATACTCAGGTGTCCTTTTCGTTAACACAGTCCTCCTGCTCTATCTATAGGGAACAGCAGCGAGTGCCCCCCTCCAGGGAATGCTCCAGATGACACAGTCTGTGTGGACATGGGGAAGTGCAAGGATGGCGAATGCGTTCCTTTCTGTGAGAGGGAGAAGAACCTAAGTTCATGTGCCTGCAATGGTGAGTGAGACAGAACTGAACTGACACTTGGGTTTCATTGCTGTACCCCACAGAGCACTGGCTTTGCTGTAGGCTTGCCTGATGGAAGGCAGAGTTTATGGTTTCTGAAAGTTACCCTTCGTTTTTTTAGGGCTAGTGTTTTCTGTTCATAAAAGCAGCTTGAACATCCTCCTGTCTTCTGGTGGTCTGGGTTGAAGACATTAAGATGAGACAGTTTGGCACCCCAGTTAAAGGCGAGGGTGTTCTCCTACCTTCTGCCTCCTCTGCCATAGGTGGCCAGATGCACTCACAAGGAGACTGCAGTCAAATCAAACTATGGCCCAGGCATCTGGCAGAGGAGTCTTGGTCTCCACCAAGTGGTTAAAAAGGGTTTTCACAGAGGGTAAAGCATTTTGAGAACGTAGGAGCCATCCCCAACTCCGGTCCCATGCTACTGCAGACCTGTATATATTTCTGCTAAGTTTTGCTGTTTGTAGTAGAGCAGCTGGCAGTAGGAGAGCTTCAGAGATGGAGCAGGGCAAAGAATTGTCCCCTCACATGTTGCACAGGCCATGTGGTGAAGTTTCAGGCTTTGTCATCAGACTTCCTGAAACTGGGTGACGTGTACAGTTCTGCCTTTCCTGTGGGGAAGTTGAGTAGGGACAGTCAGCCAAGGGGTACTTGGGGTGAGGGTGACTCTTAGAATCATAGAATGTTCTAGGCTGGAAGGGACTTCTAGAGGTCATGTAGTCCAACCTCCCTACACAGGGGCAACTCTACCTAGATCAGGCTGCTCAGAGCCTCATAAAGTCTGACTTTAAATGACTCCAGGGATGGGGCCTCGCCACCTCCCTGGGCAGCCCATTCCAGCCATCAGCCACCCTCACAATGAAGAACGTTTTTCTAATATCCAGCCTAAATCTCTCCTTTCCCAGCTTGAACCCATCGCTCCTTGTGCTGTCTGTACAAACCCTCTTGAAAAGACCTTCCCCTGCCTTCATGTGGGCACCCCTCAGGTACTGGAAGGTCAAAAGAGCCTTCTTTTCTCCAGGCTGAACAGCCCCAACTCTCTCAGCCTGTCCTTCTATGAGAGAGGCTTCATTCCCCTGATCATTTTACTGGCCCTCCTCTGGACATGCTCCAGTCTGTCTACATCCTTCTTGTGCTGGGGACTCCAGAACTGGACACAGTACTGCAGGTGACATGTCACCAGGGAAGAGCAGAGGGGCAGAATTTTTTGGATGCAGCCTAGAATATGAATGGCCTTCTGGGCTGCAGCTGCACAGTGGTGGGTCATGTCCAGTTTTCTATCCACCAGCACCCCCAAGTCCCTTTCCACAGGACTGCTCTCCAGTAGTTCCTCTCCCAGCAAGTACTGATAATACTGGTTACCCTGGCCCTGGTGCAGGACTCTGCACTTGGCCTTGCTGAACCTTGTAAGGTTCATCTGGATCCACCTCTCCAGTCTATCCAGGTCCCTCTGGATGGCATCCTGTCCCTCAGGCATATGGACTGCACTCCCCAGCTTAGTATCGTCCACAAACTTGCTGAGGGTGCACACAGTGCCTCTGTCAAAGTCATCTGTGAATAGACTGAACAACACTGGTCTCAGTACAGAACCCTGTGGGACACCACTCGTGCCGCCAAGCACTGAGTTTGTGGCTTTCTTACAGAAATGGACAATTCCTGCAAGGTGTGCTGCCGGGATGAGCAGGACAGGTGCATACCGTACGTCGATGCGAATGAGCAGTTCCTGTTCCTGCGCAAGGGGAAGCCTTGCACTGTGGGCTTCTGCGATGCAAATGTAAGTACCCCAGCTGTCAGTGCACCCCATGGTCTTCTCTTGCGGCTGAGTGTTTAGCGAGTCTTCTGCGATGAGGAGTGCTTGTAAAGAAAAGCCAAATGTGATGTGTTGCTGAGTTTCAGTGAAAACTGAAGTGTGTCTGCAGCTGCAGGTGAATGTTGGCTCTGCACACCTGCACGACATGAAGCTGGTAGCTTCTGCTGCTCCCCACAGCTCAGCTGGCTGGCAGTTTGTGCGAGGGAGGTGAAGCTCAGCTGGGTTTGCAGCACTTGCTGTTTCAGTTGTTCACTATTAGCCCAGTTAATTCTGGCTAAAACAATTTGGGCTAGGGAGAGATCACATGAAAATCTAGCTGCTGGTATCTGAAAGGGTCAGGGAGAGTGGTGGGTTGCTGGCCTTTGGTGACCATTTCCATGGCATAGCTGCACAGTCACATCACTTGCAGACCCCAGCAGTTGAAGTTAAACCTGGTGATGAATTTGGAAGGGCGTGCTCCAGCCTTTCCATGCCCGGTGATGTGGGGTTTTGCATATTTCAGGTGTTAAAACATCTTGTGTTTTGGGCAGCAACAGAATTACAACTGTTTTGCCAAAACACAGTACCAATGGACTGCTGGGCATCTGGATAAACCCGTCTTCAGAATGTGGGTCAAGTGCTGCCACGTTTGTAGTTTCCATTTGTTTACCATCTTTGTATCTTGTAAAGACCCCAAGTAGTTAGTGCTTGGGTAGTACGAGATCATTTTGTCAATGTTTGTTTTTGCAGGGTAAATGTGAGAAACAAGTTCAGGATGTGATTGAACGATTTTGGGATTTCATAGACCAACTCAGCATCAATACTTTTGGTAAGATATCCTTTGGGGCTTTTAAGCGGTTTGTGTTGTGAAAATGCTTCGGAAGGAGTCAGCTGGCCGTTTTTATTCACCTGTGTGCCCAGGTAGATGGTGGCTGTGTTTCCCATTTAAGTATATATTTGCCTTATGTTAGACACGACTGATCTTGTCATCTAAAGCTGAAAGGGTGGGGGATCATTTTACTTTCCCCCACTCCAATGTTTTCTTGGCATCATCCAGGCTTGTAGAAGATGGTAGCTTCTTGTCTAAATACCAAACAGGAGGCCAATTAGAGAAAAGGAAATAGAGGCAGTCTTTTTAGAGGTCAGCTGCACCCAGTGTGTTGTGAAGACGGTCTCTCAGTGAGAATTAAATGACAACACACTGGCAGAGAAACAATTCATTTCTCTCTTGTTGAAGAAAACCCTTGAGATCAGGCATCTCCAGCTGTGTGCTTGTAGGGTCACTGTCTGCTGAGTGGATCTGCTTGATCTTGGTCTCTGCTGTGCAATCTAAGCAGGTAGTCCCCAGTGTTAACACTCCGGTGTCTCATGGTGTTAGTGGAACCGCACCAGGCTGGTGCTACGTAATGAGCGGGTGACTGCACGTGCTTGCAGTAATGTTGTGTCAGCTCACCCCAAACCTAGGTCTTTCCATCTTTGAGTTCTAGGGTTAGAAATGTTTTTCCTAGGTAGTTGTTAAAGCTGATCAGCCTGCTTAGGTAGAGGCAGTTTGTGTATCTTTGACGTCCACATACTTTATTTTAGAGGCTGGTGCATATGTTGGGATCAAGGCAGCTCAGCTAACACTGGGCTGCTGACAGCCTCCTCTGTACAACCCAAGTCGAGTGTTACAACCTGTCAGCATTTCTCATGGGAGGAAGACCGAGGAGAAAGCCTGTTACTGTTAACACACTGGTTACAGTATCCTAAGAGTGTGTCATTTCTTTTGCCTTTGCTTGTCCTGCAGCCTGTGCTCCTCCGAGCAGGTCTGTGGCCTGGCTTGCACGCACACTGGCTGCAGAATGGGGATGTGGGTGCACATTCATGAAACAGTACTTGGTAGGTAACTAACAGATTTGCACTATTCTCACAGGGAAGTTCCTAGCGGATAATATAGTGGGCTCTGTGCTTGTCTTCTCCTTACTTTTTTGGATTCCTCTCAGCATCCTTGTGCATTGTGTGGTGAGTAAGCTGTCTTTGAGATTACTCCACTGTTGGGTTGAGTTGTAAGAGAACACCCTTCATACACGGAATGGCAGACAGCTGTGGGAGAAGGTGATGGGAAGCTTTAGCGAACCCCAGGAGAAGCCAGCGTACATAAGACTGCTCCTTGAGTAGGCCAAACTCCAGCTAAACTCTGATGGGCTCTGGCAGACCTGCTGCTCCCACAACTGTTCCCTGGAGCCCTTCTTTCCTGGGCAAAAATTCTTCCTCTGCCTCCTGAATACTACTCGAGTATAATTTTGGTAACTGCTCTGAGAGCCAAACTTTACTGAAGCCCTGCTAAGAAAGAAGACACCCACATTTTGTGAGGAGAACCACCGTGGGAAGGGGTCCTGGGTGTATGGGTAAAGGGAGTCAGCTCACGGCAATGGGAGCGTAGGCAAGTGGTGTGATGCTGGCAGCAGTGTGGGATTAGGGCAGAGGGTTGCTGCGCCCACAAGCACATCTGGGACAGAAGGGAAGCTGTGGGTGATATGGGAAGGGAAAAGAGCCCTGTGTACTGCTGGTGTCCCTGCAGGGACCTTGTGGCTGGGAAACTAACCCTCTTACTGTGTGTATTGGTTTGATTTTGCTTGTTGTCCAACAGGACAAGAAATTGGACAAGCAGTATGAAGAGAACACGAAGTCGCTGTTTTGCCCCAGTGTAAGTTGGTGTCTGAATATGAATTGGCTGAGAGCTGTCCCAGGTGTCTTAGAAGACCTGAACCTAGTGGGTGTGCAGGCTCTTTATCAAACTACTGATAACCGGTGCCTTGTGCACCCTGAGGGGAAACTCTTTTGAACAAGGCAGTGTTTGGTGCATGAAGTACTGTAGCTTGGTGACATCTGGTTCTTAGTTTCCCACAAGAGCTCTGCTGTGACCTTCTTTACAGAGCAGCGCTCTTGCAGCAGCTGCAGCTCCTAGAGCACTGTGTCACATAGCAGTTGCCTGTGGACAGGGTCTCCTCAGTACTGGTCATCCTGCAGCTTCAGCCACATGATTGTTCCCAGAGCAGGGGTGTCAGTGAAGCACAAGGCTCCATGGGATGCTGCTGCAGAAAAATCTCTGCAAAATGTGGTGCCTTTCCTGCAGAATGATTTCCTGCAGGAGTGTCAGCTCCTAATTGCTTATGGGAGAGCTGGCCTCAGAGTGCTGGGACTCATCTGTGACCCATCTCACCTTGTAGATACTAGCTGGGAGAGGAGAAAAGCAAACAAGTGCTTAGAAAATTTTAACTGCAGTCTGGCACAGGGCACCTTGTGCCATAGGCTTTGGTATGTCCTGCCCAGGGCTCTGACAATCCAGTTATTAGTAATAATAGAAATACTCATTTAAGGAGGTGTCTTTTTGTAACAGCTTGGGGAAAAAGCCTTGCAGATCTTTGTTGTACAACCACTGGGGAGGCAGTGGTCAAGGCTGCTGAGGCAGATTGCCTCTGTCATCTATCCTGATGGCAATCTGAACTGGGGTTTGAGTGCGTAATAGCTGGTCTTGAAAGCCATAGGAAAAGTTTCCTTGGAGCTTTGTACCAGAATTCAGTCAAGAAAAACCCAGAAGCAGGTGTAGCAACAGAACACTCGTATTGGTAATAGGCTTCTTGCATCAGCAGTGCTTCAACACACAAGTCTTGTGTCTGTTGAATCTCCCAAGGATTGAGCAGTTGGGACTGGTGATGGATAAACATCTCATCCTGTCCAGTGTTAGCATTTACTAAGGTTAGTAGGGACTCTTTGATGCCCAGAAGTCTCTGGGTAAGCTTGAAGCAGAATTCTGTGAGCTTTAACTTAACTGGGGTTGCAGAATTTACATGTGATCACAGTGGATTTGACCATGTGCTGCGTGTAGTCTCTCATACAAAACAGGGAACAGCTCAGGTTGGCAGAGTGGAGCAAGCCAAACCTTAGACTGTTTCCCTGCACTGAGCTGTCCATGTCATCTGGTTTGACACTGCATTTCCAGTCCTAAGTTTTGTCAAAGCATTGCTGGTGCCAGGGCAAAGTGGGGCTGAGCTGTCAACTCTGTCCCAGTGGGGCTGTCACCTGGGCATTTTGTATGAAAAAGGAACAAGCAGAGGTAAAAGGGTCTCTCTGCACTTAGTGCTTAGCAGAGCTGGATTTCTTGAGGAAAAAACAAGATATCAAGTCACTGCTGTTGGACGTTTCCTTGCATGTCCCTTCTACTGTGGAGGAAAAGGAGTTAAGAGTTTGAATTCCACAGCAATGTGGGTTCAGCCTGGCTAGCAAAGTCCTATGTCGTGGCACAAGGACCATCAGCATGTCTCTGCTGGGAGTGGAGGGGAGAACATGGTGGCCCTTAAACCATTGTAACATGTTGCAGGTCCTCTGCAGGAACTCCCTGTTCCTCATTCCCTCTGAAAAGGGTGCAGAACCTGAACCCTGGACTAGATCCTGCTTGTTTTTCCCAGTAACACGGCTGCTTGTGTCTTGCAGAATGTAGAGATGCTTAGCAGCTTGGACTCTGCCTCCGTTCGAATCATCAAGCCCTTCCCCACAGCGCAGTCGACAAGCCGTCACCAGCCACTGCAGCCCATCATAGCTGTGCCCACAGTACCTGCGGCTTCAAAACAGGACCACCAAAGAATGGACACTATTCAGGAGGACCCAAGCACTGACTCTCACATTGATGAGGATGGGTTTGAGAAGGACCCTTTCCCAAATACCAGCTCAGCTGCCAAATCTTTTGAGGACTTGACAGACCATCCGGTGACGAGGAGTGAAAAGGCTTCGTCCTTTAAACTACAGCGCCAGAACCGGGTGGACAGCAAAGAAACAGAATGCTAGTGTCTTGCTGCCTTCAAAGCGTAAGACTTGTGGCTGCAAAGTGAGGATCTAAAACCATTTCATTTCTATAAATATGAATACATGTGTATATATTTTTGTGAGGGAGAGGGAGAAATAAGGAAGTGACCTATTGCAGATGCTGGTCATGTGTATGACCTTCCTTAAATGACATTTATTAGAGCGATGTATCTTTTAAAAAGGAAAATCCAAACTAAAACTGGCTTGTTTTTGAAGCTCTTTGGATTTGTTTTTCTGTTTTCCTGACCTCTAACATTTCCTTCAACCTGTGGTGCAAAACCAAATATCCTGCTGGATATTGGATTGTGTATATCAGCCTTTTTTATAATTTAATATTGTGTAGTCTGACAGCACTGATAACAAAAGGAAAACACTGCCGTGTGTTCCCTATAGAGTAGGTCCCTTAGCAGTTTAAGGTACATGTAAGCAAAAGCCTAAACAGATGCCTTGAGAGCAGAGTGACAGTAATCAAACTGCTAAAACTCCAGTCCCACAGCACTGAAGGAAGTTGCCTAATTTGGATGAAGAAGCTTAAGATACACAGTTTCCAAGTACAAATAAAAGGATCATAGAGGCTGTTAAACCTTACACATGGATGGAAGTGCTCCTCTAGCATGAAACTCTCTGTGCTTGTAGCAGTAAGGTCCTTGCCTGTGTGGCAGAGGAAGGTTTCTTTGGGAGTTTCCCACTGCAGAGAGGCCTGTGTGTCGCAGGTGTGTGGTAGAAGAAAAGTGCAAGAGAAGAAATCATTGATATGGATAAGGACCAAATTAACCAGCTGTGTGCAGCACTTGTGGTGCAGAAATGTTTCTCCAAATGTTGTTTTGAAATAGGTAACACTTGGCGAGATGATAAAGAGCTGAGCCTCATTTTTCAGGGTCTGTGTGGCCTCCAAGCTCCTGCTGCATAAATAAACAGTGAGGGGAAAAAATGTCACTCCTTTGCAGTGGGACATTTGTTTAAAAATAGTTATGAATTCAATTAAAAAAAACACCTTTACCTTTGTTAAACTTACAGGCCAAGTAGGAGACTTAATGAACTCAAATTCCCCCGCAGGTAGTAAAATGTGATGTTTAGTCAGTAATTTAATGATGTCCTCTAGCTGGGTGCCCCCCCCCCAGGTTTGTCAGGTGAGCTGGGGATGGCACACAAGCATTGTTTTAGCTTGGTAGCAGGTGGACTGACACAGTGGAGTCACAGGGCAACTGTGACAGTAAAGCAGCGTCGTAATTCTGCATCTGTTTTCTCCCACAAAGGTCTGTTGGTAAAACTGACATACGACGTGACCAACGGTACAACCGTTTTAGCTGTTACAAGCCTGCGCTCAGCCACAGGGGAGCTGCAGCTGCAAAAGCCTTTGGGTTCTTAAACGTGAGAGAAAGGAACCAAACCTGGGCCGACTGGTCCTTCCCACCAAGGATCCTTGTTACACTGATACTTGAACATGTGCCTTACGGTGTTCCTGCCTGACTAGCTGTTGTTTTATGGACTTGTTTTGAACTTTGAGGGGGGTTTTTGTTGTTTGGGATTATTGGTTGCTCGAGTTTTCTTTTTTTGATTCAGTGCAACAAACGTGTGAGGAGTTAATTTAATTTCCAAGACAATAAAAGCTTTTTATATTACAAATCAGCTAAGAGCTCTTTATGAATTCTTCAGTGGTCAAACCCCTTCTTAAATGCAGCCAGCCCTATGCCACTTATTTCTGAGCCCTCTGAGAGGGCAGATTCTGAGCTCCTGCAGCACAGGTCTGCTCAGCTTCCTACTGGGATGGAGGTGGTGTCACCACTTGTCCTATGGATCATGGTAAGTTCTGATAGTGAAGTTCATAGCTGAGGTTTGGGTGTGGGCTCAGATGCCTTCACAGGGAGACCTTTCTGCAGCTCAGTCAGTCTGTGCTGTAAGCAGTGCTACAGAAAGGACAGTACAGTTCATTGTCCATAAATATTTACCAGTCATGCCAGCTTCTGATCTAGCTCCAGGCACATGAAAAATAACCCCTTGTGCTCCAGTTTATAACACTGATACTGAGAACCTGAAGGGTCTTGGACAACTTGTGTTTGTTATTTAATGAAGCAAAGGCAGCCTCGGGGTGCCAACAACACA
The DNA here is from genome assembly GCA_013400115.1 of Rhinopomastus cyanomelas. Classification (NCBI taxonomy): domain Eukaryota; kingdom Metazoa; phylum Chordata; class Aves; order Bucerotiformes; family Rhinopomastidae; genus Rhinopomastus; species Rhinopomastus cyanomelas. The sequence goes on from VXBP01002548.1 coordinate 37,823, forward strand.
GGACAGCTCAGTGCTCTCTTGGGAGTCCCCGTGCAACTTAAATCATCATAAATACATCCCTGCCAGCCTTGTCTGCTTTGTGCTAATGTGACTTAATGCAGCCCAGAATTATTCAGAAGTTTTTATTTGCAGTGACAGACTGTGTTTTTAATGCCTGGTCCAGCAGTGTCACCAGTGCTGCTGCTCTCTGGCTGGCTAGACAGTTGTTTTCCCATCCTTTTTTTTTGCATATTTGCTGCATTTCATCTGGGTTTGTGGCACTTTTTTGGAGCTTGAGTTCTCTTGGTCAAAGTCTCTACGTAGTGTGCAGTCCCTGCCAGCTACATCTCGTGTTAAATTATGGATGAATAACAAACCTTACTTCGCAGGTCTCTTTATTTTGATGGCGAGCTACAGACAGTGCAGCTCTGTCAGCAGAGATGCAGAGCCAGACCCTTTCTAGTGGTTTATGTTCCAAGCTACTCAGAATAAGTAAGTATGCACAGCACCACGTTCGTATTGCCCAACATACACTCCCTCAACATCTGTGTCTCTTTGTCAAGAGCCGTTAGTGCTAGTCCAGATTAAGGTAGTTGACTGCACAGCAGCAGTAAAAGCCATTAGTGAGGCTTCAGCAAGGCTTGTGGTAGTGACACACTACAGGGAAGAGCAGAGGTTTTAAACGTTAACGTCTTTTGGCACCACCAGCAGCTTCTTTACACCTGGCTCTTGCAAAGTCCACACACTGTGTCAGTGTTTAAAGCTAGGAGATGGCATCATCAGTGTTATCCCCAAAGCTCAGCCTCTGTCCCTTCATCACAGCACAGCTGAGACAATTGTTTCCTTCCAAGTTTCCCCACAAAAGCACAGCTTGTCCCCACTGATGCTCAAGCTACTGCCAGAAGCAGCACACAGATGCACCACCCCATGAGCGGGCCCGTGTTTATTCTCCCACAGACCAAAAGGGGGAGACACAGAAGAGACAGGGACTCCCCAGTCCCTGGTTCCTCAGGGTGCAGTGTTTGTGGGGTGGCCAGGTACCGGCTGCCTGTACACACGTTACCTTTGCCAGACTCTGCTGCCTCAGGGCCTTATGGCAGGGGCTCTCACAAGAGACTGGCCGCTGGGTTCATATTGTCTACATCCCGCCAGTAAGGAAGCAGCAGAGGAAGAGCAGACAGTCTTTTTTCCAGGCGTGACCAAAGCTCTGCTGCTAGAAACCTGTTGCCTTTTGTTGATAAATGAAGACCATCGGACAAATAGGAAGAGAAATCCTGCAGGGGAGATTAAAACCACAAATTAACATATTTGCTGGTTGCAAATAGAAAGACTTGAGTAATGTTTAGATTAGTAGGGTCTTCAAAGCCGGCTGGTCTATACCCTGAGTTTGTTTTTCACTGTTTGTATTGAAACACTGAGCTGTTGTAATGGCTGAAAGCACTGCTGTTCATCAGGAAAAGACAATGTCTGAACTGGAGTTAGTGACTTACAGGAGAAGTCATGGACAAGTTTGGGTGTCTACTCAGATGCATCTGCAAGGCACACGTGCAACTGGACCCACCACTATGCAGCAGGTTGGACTAGGTGCCTCCAGAGGCCCCTTCCAACCTCAACTGGTCCATGATTCAAAGCCCAAGACTGTTGTTATTTACGTGGGGACCGAATTTAAGGGCCAGCTTGCATTAAGCTTTATTTCTGGCAGCCCACTGTGACGCATTCTGGAGTGGTTTTGTTTTTCCCTTCCCCAGAGTGCAATTGTGATGTATTTTCTATCATTTTGGTGACAGTGCAGCCCTGTCAGTTCCTCTAGGCTAAATGATGCAGTTCACAATTCTTGGCAGTTCCAGTGTCCTCATGACATCACACCTGATTTTCTTGCATCAGCGTCCAGAGGTCCAGTACATCAGTACCGCAGGCCCTGGCTACCTGAACACAGGCCTGGGCATATTCCCCGGTGGTGGCATTGCGGCGATTCAGTTCATAACCTATCAGTTGGAAACAAGAAAACTTCATGTAATCATGACATTTTGATTTCAGTGATCCCTAACAGGTACCAGTTTGTTAAACCAGCAGACAGAACCAATTGCTGACTAAAGCCAGAACAGCCCAGTTTAGTTTAGTCTCTGACTAAAGTAAAATTTTGACTTTAGTTTTAGTGTCTTCGAGGACATCTTCTGGTCTGCAGTGCCGCCTCTTTCCTCCCATCATTTCATCAGAGGTGAAATGCTGCCTTGGCAGCCTCACCAGTCTTTTTAAGAGATATTACTTGTTTAGTTTAAATATGTTGTAAGCAGAAAGAAATCACAGGGACCTGCAGTGCTGTGTGGTGCAGCAGGCTGTTTGCTTTGCTCTCCTTACTGAGCATGAGCGCCTGAGGCCACGGCCTGTGCACTTGCACTAGGATTTGCTCAGTTTGTATCTACTGTAGCATGACAAAGCCCCAAGAACCACCATAAGCCATAAGATAAGGAGAGTATAGTGGTCAGCTGGAACTGGCGAAGAGAAAAGCCAGCCTAGATGACAGCACAAGAACCCAATAAGGACTCAGAGGGTGCTGGATGATCTTAGGAAGAGCAGAACATACCAGAGGTGGTGTTTAGCTCCCACTCTATAATCTGCATGTGGTTCCACAACTTGTGGAGACCACAAAAAAGGCAGGAGTTAGGAACCTGTGAACTTTGGCAAACAATAATGGAGGACACCAGTCAGGAGAGACTCCTGATGACCACCACTCCAACAGAACATATGGAGTAATGCTCTATGGAAGAGCCTCCCACAGATCAGCCTAGGTAGTAGTTGACCAACCGAATTGCTTTCTGCAATGAAACAATGACTAAGCAAGTGATGAAGAACAGCTCTCACTGTTAGTAAGGGTCTTCCACAGCACTAATTTGGAAGCTGTGCTCCTTTTTGTGCCTCTCTTCACACCCAGACAGCTGCTCTGTGAACATCAACCTCCTCATGTTTCACATCTCTCCTTTGCTCTGGTCTCTGCCTGACAGAACTAGAAGCAGAACATTTCTCCTGGACACTGGCTGAGGGTGTGATTTCAGTGATCTGAAATCACTGCTTACTGCGCCCACACCACTTTACTTGTGGTCCATGGTCTGTGACCATGCTGTCTGTGTTACATCTCCAGACAACTGTCTCTTTCAGACAGTGCTGGCAGATTCAGCTCAGTGAGGGTTTCCTCCCTCCCTCCGCCATGAAAAGGGTAAGTCTGAGGCAAAAATGGATTAAAATTTAAAAAGGTACTTGACAGCCAGGAGCCAGGTGAGCAGCACCCATGGTGTACGCACCTAACAGATCTTCCAAAGGACGGTATGGCAACACTGCAGATACAGAGTTTTGCACACTACATCTGGAGTGGCTTTAGTGGGAGCTGGGCACAGCAAAGCACCAGGAAAGGCTGCTCTGTGCCTCACATACCCTTCTACCCTGTCCAAGAATCCACCACTGTCATATACACAGTACTGGCCACTGCTGATCTGACCTGCTGCAGCTGCTACTGCCTTACACAATTTGCAAGTCTTACTCCAGGACTTTCTTTCCCTTTCAAAACTAAATACAAAAACTACCTGGTACACTAGACTGAAAGTCCATACAGCCCAAATATCTGTCCTGCACAGTAGCCACTGCCACACACTAAAGCCCCACTAACGCAAAGTCTTGCAATGGCACAGCTTGTGGCCATCTTCAAAACGTTACTGGTATGGTTGAGCACACCACCCAGGGCACACAGCACCAGCCCAGTCAGAGAACACCCTGCAGATACTGAGGTGACAGCTCTGTATTTACCTGAACCTCTTATATAAACGAGCAAGTACTGGACAAGCTGTCTCAGCAAGAAAGAAGCCACGCGTGCAGGAGGCACACGCTGCTGTGGCTGGAGTCATCAGCACCAGGGCAGTTTCCACCAGCAGAGTAACAGGGAGTAAGTGGTGCTCTTATGTCTCTGGACTTGGCTGGAGCAACACGACGAGAGCTCGCAGAGTCACCTTTTGCAGTATATATTATTAGCTTCCTCAGAATCCGACATTCTCTGGGATTTTTTTAAAAACACAGCATAACCATGGCTGGGGTGTTGCTGCCTATCCAGACAGATGTGAGAACTGAGGCGACCACTACACCGTTTCCCATGGCACACGGTGCCAAATTACTGCCATTGCTCATGTTACTATAGCGGCTGGGGCCTGACGCAGTCCCCCCAGGACATCTTGGCAAAAGCCACGTTCTCAAAGCACAGCAGCCAACTTCTGTCTGTCTTACGTACGGACAGATCAATCGACACTTTTGGAAGGATGTCACTAACTAGCTGGGAGTCACTCCAGGAGCTTCTCCAAAAGCTGCCTGTCCTCTCAACTCCAAGAACCTGGCGGCAGTCTGGCACAAGTCTGCCAGATTGGGACTGTTACATTCTGCTGGTGAAATGCAGTAATTCTGCCCACCCTATCGTTCTCTTACCTTTAGCAAGACACTCCTTTTCCCAAGCTGACTCCTGCAGAGGTGGTGGCGTTATCAGAATAATCTTGTCCTCCGTAATGTCCACTGACTTCAGATACTGTATCATGCTCTTCAAGTTTGCAGCATATTCATCCAAAGGAACGTGTTGCTTGGGGTTCAGCTCTGTGAGGGATGGAGCCACGTGCATTAGCGATGCCGAACCACTGACAGATCTGAAGCACAGCACAATGGACTTTGTACACAGGGCCTGAGCGTGGGCACTTGCTTTCAGTTTGCCATTCACCACAACCACTGATGCAGGAGCTGTGGTAGGACACCACCATTTCTAAATATCTGAAAAGTTATAACGTAAACATGGCACTTCCAACTAAGAACTCAAAGGCACAGCCCAGAGGAAAGAAAATAGAAACACTTCTGGTTTTTTTAAGATGCTGCTTTTTCCTACAACCCCATGTCTTAGAACTAGATCACAGAGTCACCTCAAACCTCACCCGAACCACAACTTCAGATTTTTAGCTTGTTTGGATGCAGAGAAAGTGTTGGGAATTCCAGTGGACGCAGCCATTTCTCCAAGCATTAATGCTGTTGCTTCGGTTAGACCAGCACTGCGAGCTGCATCTTAAAGAGAATTTGAATGCTACCCTCCCTCATGTCTTCAACCCAACTGCCAGGAACTCACGCTGCTTTAAAAGGCAGAAAAATCAGGTACAGAGGCCCAACAACAGTTTTACATGACAGAGACACAACTAATTCTTCAAATCCACTTTTAATATTAAAACTTGGTCAGAGGGAGAGGAACAGAAAGCACTGCAAGGTTTAAATACAAATAAGGTGATCAAAGACAGCCCAGTGTAAAAAAGAAAAGAAAAGCAAGCAACAGGTTCATGGAAAAACAGCAGGAAAATTCCATATGATGTTCTGCCTTTCCTGCTAAACTAGTAAAACTGTCCCAAGAGAACAGATCACAGAACAAAAAAGAAGAAAGCTCCTGTACCTTTCAAAGAACTGTCGTTAGCTCCAAAGAAAATAGTGACCGCAACTGTACTCTCAGCACCAGCACTCTTACTGATCAGTCTGGGAAGGATCAGCTTAGCCCATCTGGTGTTGTACCCCGAGAGCCCCCGGTTCACAACATCACATTTTCTGAAACAGAGACACAAACCCAAAAGAACATCTGTCCTCTGCCCAGCACAACAGAACCTAGGAATCCTGGAAGCATTCTGCCTCCATCCCTTTCAGAAACAGTGAGTTGTGTCACAGGAGTTTTCAGAGGGGTTGTAACTTCACATTTTGAAGGTGCACCCATAGACTGCACCTGCCACCTCCACTACGGAACCAGAATAACAATCTTGAGCAGAAAGGAGCACCGAATGAATACTCCCACCAGTCCTGGGTACATTACGGTTAAGGTGGCTCCACTTCAGTATGTAAACGAATGTTAATAAATAAAGTCACATAATAACTTGTGTTCATTGTCTTTTAGAGCAGCTGCATGACTGTTGGCATTTAAGCTCTTACCTGACCAACCTCTCTGCAAGGAATGTCCCCCAGCCATTCTCCTGGAAGGCGTACTGAAAGCAAGGGAAGCAGTTAAGCCCACTCAGGAAGCAGGTCAGTCCCACCACCAGCACCTTCCCTCCTCAGCAGCTTTGTCCTGTGGGACCTCTGGCTTTGCTGCAGCAGCAGCAGCGCTTCCCCTCTGCCAGCCTGCTTTGTCCCTACAGAGGTCGAACAGCCTCTTACTTTGACTGCTATCAGGGACAACAAAGGACTGTACCAACACAGGAATGGACCTTGTGGTCCCTTAACCCAGAAGGATTATTCTCAGGCTGTAGTTTCACTTTGGGCAACGAGGCTTTCCTCTTGCTTTTTTCCCCTTATTTTACGTTATTCAACTTCTAAGAGCCTCTCACTGTTTTCATTTTGGAGGGCACCTCTCATTCTGACCTGACCCCTCTTCACGTGCTGCTTCAGGATCCGCTTCTTGTAGTGCAGGAAAATCGAATCCCTTCTCCTCATTCCACTGCTGCACCGTCTTCCCTGTTCCTGCACGGTGAGGTCGGTGCAGCCAACCGAACTCCCACTACAGACAACCTTTGTCTCGGGCCAAGTCTCTGCGCGCCAGGGCAGCCGCGACCTACGGCACCGCGCACCACACGGCAGAGACCCCAAACGAGCGCTACGAACAGCGAACCACAGACCCCCAAGGGGCCGAAGGGGCCTCTGGAGCCCACCTAGTCCACCCCTGCCGCCAGAGCAGGGTCAGCAGCAGCAGATCACACGGGAACCTCCACAGAAGGCGCCTCCGAGGCCCCTCCGCACAGCTGGCCCAGTGCTTCGCCACCTGCGCCCTGGGTTAAGCTTTTTCTCAAGTTTAAACTGACCCTCCTAATCTCCAGTTTGTTGGTCCCCATCCTCCTCCCTCTCCTCCACCCTCGCCGCAGCCGCCGGCCGCTCTTTTCCCCTTAGAATTAAGTAAAGCCCCGCGCTGGCACCGGGGCTCGGCCCAAGGCCTGGCTGCCGCCCCCGGGACGGGGAACGGGGGTGTTCATGGGCTTCGCAGACCCAGGCGGGAAGGGCGGAACCCGCTACCTCAGTGATGGAGTCTCCGAAGAGCAAGACTCGGGGCCACAGCAGCAGCCGCCCGGAGCCTCCCACCTCCCCCAGCGCCATAGCGGCGGAGACCGGACGTGCGGCGGGAGGAGCGGGAAGAAGAGGAGCTGGAGGAGGAGCAGGAGCGGCAGGAGCAAGGCCGCCTGCTTCCTCTGCGCCCAGAGACGGGGCGGCTGCGGGAGGTGGGGGAGATGCTCCCAGCCCGCCTTGTACTGAAAGCACACTGAAAACACAAGCGTCTTTTGGAGAGGAAAAGGCCTTTGTCTGCTCAAAAGAGACTAATTTTGAAAGACTCCACACTCTTAGCTACCGACAACCTGGGGACGAAAGCTGCCACAAATTCTGCTAATACTAGCAAAAACACTAATCCTCCTAAAAATATACTAGCACTGCTATAAAGATTAACAGGTGACAATTTACCAGCCGAGGAGGAGGGAGGAAAGTTTCGTATACAAGAGAAGCTCTTGTCCACACTCACCTGCTGCGTGCACTTTTTCAGCATGATTTACTGCTTGGCACCAAACTTGAAGCATCTGATAAGTGTTTTAAAGTGTTTTCTACATTCTGTTTTCTGACACCCCCTCTCATTTTGCCCAGGAAGCCCATTTCACCAGCTCCGACTGCTGGGGCCATCGATGTGCACAGAAACACTGACCTGAGCCAGCTGTGCTTGAGCCTGTGTTGCGTTAAAAGAGCTGTGAATTGCTTCAGAGGAGTTAGGGATGGCTAGATACCCAATTTACCGGCACCATGAGTCCGTGTAACGCGGATTCACTTGACAGTGTGTCCTGTTCTCGTCTAGCCACAATGAGAAACGGCGAGGCTAGTTTAGATGAACAGGAGTAATTTACTAGAGCAACAGATGTACAGGTTCTTTATGGATTGTCTGTGATGAGCACTGTGTGCAAAACATGTGTACACGAATGTTAAAATTACCAAGGTATTAGGTTAAAAAATAACTTTATAACAAAGTGTTAGGTTAAAAAGCAACTCTATACCGAAGTGTTAGGTTAAAAAGTAACTCTATAGAGATTTATAAAGTTCTCGAGAAGGTTTGTGTCTTACCCAAAGGTGTCCCTATGGCGGGGGGGAAGAAGGTCCCAGCCCGTCAACTAATTCCCAGGAGTCAGAGGTCCACAAATCTTCCCTGACATGTTCAAGATGGTATCTTTCCCCTCAAAATTCCCCTTATTGCTGGGCTATTTTATATTATTTTCTGTCTTCAAGGTGGAGCTTGAGTGACTCTAGTCATACATACTTTTGTTTCCGATTGGTATAAAATTCTCTCGCTTCGCTTTTAAAGATATAGACCTTAAACATTTAGAACGCACACTGAATAAGGGGGTTTGCCCCTCGGGGGGGGGGGCAGGTTTTGGGACGGAGGTGGGTTTTGGTATTATAACGACATTATAATGAGCAAAGTTCGCACAAGGATAGCGGTTCATCAAAAAGATGACAGAACTATGGCTCAGGGTTCTAAAGTACGGCTTATCACCTTCAAAGTACCACTGAGTTCCCATCCCTGTACATCTCATCGCAGGACTTAGCCACAGCTGCACATCTCATCACAGGATTTGGCCGTGATGTCTCCACATGGCCCCATCCCCCATGTGGATTCCAAGGTGCCAGGTTAAGTTGCCTGGGGAACCACTGGAGGAAGGGATTCCTGCATTCCAGCTGTACTCCACCCTGGAGGCTTAGAACTTTCCTTAATATGCGAATAATGCTCCATTTCTAATATAAGTTTAACTTTCAGGTTACCTCCAGTAATTATCCCACAGCCTGTCACAGCTGACGGGCAGACTCTGCTTGAAGCTGGCTTGGCTCATGTAGTGTAGTTAACAGCAACACGTCCACACAGAGTATTAAAGTGCTGATTAACCCCAGTATGCAAACATGGATTCAATTCAAAACATGTTTAAACCCACTTTGACTTAAAGCAGATACAAACATGCAGGTAATCACTTCCTTGACAGGAACAACTGTTATATACGAGCTTGATTCTGAGCCTCTGTGAACCCAAAACATCCAATTTATCTTCTAACCCACTGTTAAAAAAGAAACTAAAAGTGAATTAAGTTTTTAATTGTACATTTAGAAGGTGATAGGGAAAACTACCATAAAACTATGCTTAACTAACATAGCTCAAAAGGGCAATCGTGTAGAGCTGTCAGGTAGGGGTGTGTGTGTATGGGGAGGGGCTGCTCCTGGAACAGCAGGGCCTACAGAGCTAAGGTGGCTTGCCAAGGACAGCAAGAGAGCAGAATGACCAGCAAGCTTGTTAAGGTTAACACAGCTGCATGAGAACTGGTTTGGACCAAATCCCAATTAACAAACTACAAAGCTTAAAAGTTTAAGGTGAAGAAGACTACAGCCTTCATCACAGACCACCAGCACTCCCATTGTGACCACCAAAGACCGCATGCATTGGAGGCGTACACCTAGAATTCATTCTTGGAGAAGTACTACGCACAGCAATTCCATCAGTTTATGATCAATGTGTATCCATCACTCTAATGCAATCCTGAACTTTACTGGCAATCGGTGCGCGTAACTTTGGTGGAGACATCCCCTGTGTGCTCGGCGCTGATGAAGAGTCATAGACAATGCCTGCTTAATAACTCCTGTTCTTGAGTCTCTCACTGTGTCAAAAGGTTAGGAACTTTTTTCTTATGTCTTGCATGTGCACATATAAAAATAACACCGTATGCACATTTTTCCTGGTTTTATTATGGTCTAAATGCATAAATATAGCTGCTATAAGGTTGCTCATCCATTTGAAGTCACAGTTTCACAGACACAGAACTGATACATCTGACTTATTGAGGAAAAACATTTATTATTAAAAATACTCCAAAAACATTGACCATTTTAAAATTTTTTTAAACATTGAACATTTTAAACATTGAACATTTTTGTTGTGTCCTAGGTATCTAAATAGATGAGCAGACTGGGCTGAGGGCATCATAAAGCCTCTGTGCAGCCAGTTCCACCATTTCACGAAGGGACTCATCATCTTCAGTTCCTGGCTCACAGTCAACTGTCTGGAAACAAAAACCAGAAGTATGTTAGAATAACGAGTGCTTCACATTCCTCTTCAGCCCTCTAAAGAATGCTCGTAAAGACAAAAGACAAAGCAGTCATATAGATTGAACAGGAAGTTATCAAGAGCAGCACTGTACGGTTTTAAGTGGTTTGCCAACATGCAGAAGTGTTCAGAGAAGATTTATGCAATTCTGCTGAAGAACAAGAAGTCAAGCTCGTTTGATGTCTGATTAATAACTTGTTTCAAATCTTCTATGCGTTAAGTTCTGAACATTACGTTTAACTCAAAAACAAGTAAACCCACACATAGCTCCATCCTTGGAGACGTCGTTTTATCTGTGAACTCACCCATACTGCATGAAGTTAATACTGTAAGACATCACAGAGGAACAGGCATCTATACTTGGAGAGTCTCCACACTGATGTTCTCACACCCAAAAGATAACATTTACCTCAAAATAAAACCCTAAAGGCATTAATTTATGACTAAAACAAGTCTTGCTAGAGAAAGATGCCCACCACAACCATGCAAGTTGACCAGCATTCAACCCAGTCCCCTGAATGCTCTATCTCAAAAGCAAGTGGCTGCATTTGTGTAGTAGTACTAGTCCTCATCCTGTAGTTCCTACTACACTAATTCAGTTTTAACCTATTGCTCTTCTGAAAAAGTGAGGGCTTTCAACCATGAAGGTACTGGGAAAAAACAAGGCATTTGACTCACAGAATCACAGAACATTAGAGATTGGAAGGGACCTCGAAAGATCATCTAATCCAATTCCCCCAACACAGCAGGATCACCTAGACCAAGTCAAACAGGAACATATCCAGGTGAGTTTTAAATGTCTCCAGAGAAGGAGACTCCACAACTCCCATGGGCAGCCTGTTCCAGTGCTCTGTCATGCTCATCATGAAGTTCCTTCTCATATTTATGTGGAATCATAGAATCATAGGATCGGAAGGGACCTTGAAAGATGATCTAGTCCA
>VXBP01002549.1:0-13822 GCA_013400115.1 Rhinopomastus cyanomelas
TCAGGAGGATGGAGCCAGGCTCTTCTCAATGTTACTTAGTGATAGGACGAGGGCAATGGTTGTAAACTAGAACACAGGAGGTTCCACATCAACCTGAGAAGGAACTTCTTCACAGTGAGGGTGATGGAGCACTGGAACAGGTTGCCCAGGGTGGTTGTGGAGTCTCCTTCTCTGGAGACTGCCTGGATGTGTTCCTGTGTGACTTGGTCTAGGTGATCCTGCTGTGGCGGTGGGATTGGACTAGATGATCTTTCGAGGTCCCTTCCAATTCCTAAAGATTCTGTGATTCTGTGATCATGTGAAAGCTGTTTTTTAGTTCTCAGGCTGTCCCTTATGTACAATCTCTCCCTGCACGTGATCGCTCAAGTTCTCACGAGACAATCACGTCTTCTAGCTGGCACCCCATTGGTCCTTCCTCAGGTCCGGTTGACGGGCAGGTAAAGTTCCCCTGCTCTACACCCAGATGCCCCATCCTTGTATCTTGCTTTTTTCTTGGCTATGTCATTTCCATGGTACCTAGCTCTTCTCCACCAGCTAGCAGCATTCCTTAGCGATGATGTCTTAGCCCTGAAACAGCATACACCGCAACAGTCCTCCTTGTTTGGTTGTATAATATATCATCCCCTTTCACGTGTCCTTTAATTCTCACCCACAAGCTCTCAACCTGTTTTAGGTCTAACTCCTCTTCTGGACAGAGAGCACTTGAGTTCCTCTCACATATAAAGAGCAGTAGCGCCGCGTCTTCTTGTTCTATTCCTTCAAAGCAGTACATGAAAGCCACCCATGAAAACGCTCCAGTCATAGGAGCTACCCCACGTTTCAGTAATTGTAATTAAACCATAATAATGTAATCTGACACAAATTTCCAACTCCTCTTGTTTATTCCCCATACTCCATGCCTTTTTTAATATATATATATACATATATAAATAAAGCGCTTCAGAGAGGGAATTAGACCGTTTGGTTTCGCTCCTGTTACATGGCCACTCCCAACCACTTCCATCGCTGCTAACCTACTGAAAAGACAGTGACTACCCTGGAAACTGGAGACTGGAAAAGACCTCTCAGATCATCATATCCAGACTGTCACCTAACATCACCACAACTTAGACCTTAGCACTAAGTGTCACATTTTGTTTTTCCTTAAACGTCTTCAGGGATGGGGCTTCCATCACTTCCCTAGGAAGTCCATTCCAATGTCTAATCACGCATTCTGGGAAGAAGAGCCTCTTAACATCCAATCTAAACCTCTTATCGTGCAGCTTCAGTCCATGGCCTCTTGTCTTGTCACTGGTTGCTCGAGAGAAGAGCCTGACTCCTACTTGTCTACAACTTCCTTTCATGTAGTCATAGAGAATGATAAGATCTCCTGAGTCTCCTCTTCTCCAACCTAAACAACCCCAGCTTCCTCAGCCTCTCCTTGTAAGACTTCCCCTCTAGTCCCATCACCAGCCTCAAAGCTCTCCTCTGGACGTGCTCCAGTACCTCAGTATCTTTCTTGAAGTGAGAGGCCCAGAAACGTACATAGTACTCGATGTGAGGCCTCATCAGTGCTGAGTACAGGGGGGAGAATTACATCCCTAGTCCTGCTGGCCACAGTATTCCTGATACAAGCCAGGATGCCATTGGCCTTTTGTGCTGCCAAGGCACACTGTTTACTCGTGTTCAGATGGCTGTCAGTCAGTACTCTCAGGTCCCTCTCTGCCAGGCTGCTCTCCAGCCACTCATCCCCCAGTCTGTAGCTGCAGGGGGTTATTGTGGCCAAAGAGTAGGACCCTGCACTTGGCCTTGTTAAAACTTATCTCTTGGCCTCTGCCCATTGACCCAGCCTGTTCAGATCTCCCTGGAGCACCTTCCTACCTTCCCCCGATTGACGCTTCCAGCTTTAGCTACATGCCTGTGTTTGGACCAATCATTTTACTGGCTTTTGATTGCAGTAGCTATCAAGAAGGGCAGTTTCCCACGGGTCATTTCAAAGGTATTTGACAAAGATATCAAAGTCTCAAATACAGTAAATTCTATACATTCTGTGGAAAGCATAGAGAAGACAGGCTCTGTTGGAGCTCTTGCTGAGAAAAATAATGCAACTATGACTCATTGTTCAACCATGATTAGACAAACTAAAAAAAAGGAAAAAAAAGGAAAAAAAGAAAGAAAATAACCCATAACTCACACAGGTGGAAGGAGGAAGCCAGCAGATTGAAGGTAAACGAAAAGTTTCTTTCTCACATATAAAAAAAGGAGTAAGCTGTGCTACTCCTGACTGCAGGATGAATTAAATGCTAAAGAGTAATGGAGTCAGAAATTCAGTTCTGTAAATAAGTCTTATTGAGGGAAGAAGGCACATATGTATAGTTCCAAGTCTCTGAACTGAAATATGGGAGCACTGTTACATGCTCATCCATTTCCTATTATGTTCTCTAGCCATCAGCTTTTACCACTCTAAGAAATAGGATAGCATTTTAGAATAAACTGTAGTCTAATGAAGATTTGCTTTTCTTATGTTTTACAAAGATCCAAACCATAAGAATGCTTCAACTAGATTTGCTGCCCTGTTATAGACAGGAGAGAACACATTCCACACGGAATCCTTTGTAGATTCACCAGTGTTTATCATATACTAAATACTGCAGCTTTTTTAAGATTAATTAGCTGTCAATTACAAATACCTAGGGAATCTAGGCTTACTTTTTTTGCTGCTTATAGAAACTAGCACTCTGATTTTCTAAAAAAAAAAAAAAAAGCTATATTTACCTAGATAAAATCACCTAGATTTGTGCTGCTTTGCACAAATACAGTGGTCTCAAAAGAATATTTAAAAGTAACAAGCCAAGCTACTTACAGTTCATTTGTATTTCATTTGGGCCTAGAAGACATTAAAACATGAAACTCTGCTCATAAATCTCAAGCAAACCTGCAGCACATCTTTGAGTTCATATGATCTCTGTAATTTTTAATAAAATATTGCATAAATTGTTATGACTGCATTTGTTAAAAGCAATTTATTTGAAGTAAGGCTAAACACTGAATTAATGCAAAGCAAAAGTAATGATTCTTTAGCCCAATCAGCCTGCCTCTCATATTTCCCCCTAAGCTTAATTTGAGGCTGAATTTCTACCTTCCTTTGATCTCATGCTTGATCCACAATGTAAATAAATTAGCGTATCAAAATTTGCTATACTTTGGTATTCAAAACTATGTATCTAGACTATCAGATCACACTGATAAGCAAATGCAGCTTTCAGTGGGACTAGAAACCATTTGCTGGTCTAAAGAAAGTAGCATTTCCTGTTTATACTCAAAACCAACTCTTTCTCACAGGAAAAAAAGATCAATTTACTAATCTATACAACATATAATACAAAGACCAAGTTTATGTGTTTGAATCTGCATGTAATATCTCCTGTGTTGCTGTGTAGAAAGCAATAGCAAAAAAGTCACTATAACACAATGTATTCTTTGATCACTTGTAAGTACATCTATAATCGCTCAAAGACATTAAAGGAATAGAACCATGTGCAGATCATAGTTAAAGCCTGACTAAAAGCATAATTCCTCAGGTCTCATTATGTTCATGCCCTGTTCACTGCTTATATCACAGAAACACATTATTGTATTTTTCCCTTGTCTCTTTTAAAAAAAAATCTGTAGAACATCTTGAGCAGTACTGCTACAATTATTTTCTTTTACAACCATACAAAAACCAGCTGCCTGATAAACACATTCTTCTTATTATTATCTCCTACAATTCCTTTTTTTTGTTCCCTAAATGTAAGAAAGTCTGCAAGATTCAAGGCAGGACAAGAACAAACCCCATTAATTCCCTATAGTTTTAAACATGTGCTACAGTAGAAGAGTCAAGCTTCATAAGCAAGGAGAAATGTTCCAAGACAAACCCCATTAATTCCCTATAAGGTTTAAACATGTACTACAGTCAAAGAGTCAAGCGTCATCAGCAGAGAAATGTTCCAAGACAGAAATTCAATGGTCTTCTGGACCTAATTTTTAGAAGAAAAAAAAAGAAAAAAAGAGAAAAAATGAATGCACTTACCAACTTGAAAAATGCATTTGAATGTTCTTGTACAACTAACACAAATTGGAAAAAAAGAATAGAGATTGAATAGTATGGATTAACAAATTTATGCAGTCAGAGCTTTCACCTCTGACTACATTTTGGCAGCAGTTAATGAGATTTCTTTATGGCATATGTTTTGAGAGAGTAATGTAGACCTTTCATTTATAAAATACAGGATGTTTTCCCCTTGATTATTACATATCATAATTATTAGGCTGGTTTGTCTGAGAAAATGTCTTTTAACTTTGCCAAAAATCTGATCAGCAAACAGAGAAACATTGCATATCTGAGGGTATTAGAAGAAATGTTCTGTTTTGCAGGAAAACACAATGGAGGCAGCACTGAAAAAAACAGCCAGCAGGCACACAAGATAATTCTATGAGCTAGGAAACATATACCATCCTCAATCCAATAAAGATATTAGGCATGATCTTAATTTTGAACTGTTGTCTGATGCAACTCCTGAAAGAGATTGATGAAGTGGAAATACAACTTAGACAAAGGCATATGAAAACTCAATATAGACAATGATCGAGAAATGGGTAGGGAAACTGTGGAGTTATCATCTTGCAGTTAAATATATATATATAAAACAATGGAGTATCTCTATGACAAAATAGAACTGTGAAGCTGCAAAAGAGATGAAATTGAGAATAAACAGAAGTGTGAAACAGATTTGTTAAGCTGAGGAGCCAAAAAGAAAAGCCAATGACCATGAGATAATGAAGAGAAAGGTAAGGGAGACATGAAGTTAATCTAAAAAGCGGGAAGATAACTAATTCACCAAGAATACAAAGCAAACAAGGAAAATTGGAATGCCTGAAATAACCAGACAAAAATATGTTCAATTACTAGAAGAGAGAACAAGTAAAACCACTCCCATACAAACAAACAAATTAATCAACAGTGAACACAAAACTACACCTCCAAAACAACACAAGCTCAGTTTTATATTCTGGGAGACTGGCTACTGAAAAACTAAAGATAGGTGTGGCTGCCAAATAAACCCCCACTACGAAAGAGGAGGTAGACTGCAATTGTGTACCTAGAGGCTGAGAGAATAGTGTAGGATTTTACTGATCACAGGCGTTGCAAATAAGCTGACTTGGTCTCAACACCAAGTTAATCTATGCATTGGCTTTGCTTTCAACAAATAGCTATCAACAGCCACGTAAACCAAGAAGTGTGTTTCTCGTTGCATTCGTGAAAAAGATGGTGTCCCTCAGGCCAACATGAGGAGGTGTATAAATGGCTCAGAACAACATAAAATGTAAAAATGTAAGCAAGTGAAAAAAGAATTTTAAGAGAGCAATAGGCTCGAGCTGGCTTCGATTCACCGATGTCTTTCTAGTGAGTCTGAGGACAGCTACTATTGTGATAGTGAACATAGGTAATGTTAGGCTCCCCTGGGGTACACATTGGACATTGCCATCTTTTTGCATCTCTCATCATGCGTGTCCAGGGCCCTGGGTAAGGACAACCCAACAGAGATGAGTTTGTCTCTGCTCAGGGGTGTGGAAACTCACACAATTTTCACTAACAAGTTCCTTTAACATACCAAATCTCCTTCCACTGTATGCAAAAGATCTGACTGGGCAGGGCCAGCTCTACTGATTAATCCCCCAGTATCAAATAGCCACGTGGCTTCTGGCAGTTTGTTTACCATAAATCCTAACTGTACCTTCACCCACCACTTTCAGGAAGGTTTTTAGCAAGCCATTCTGCCTTTCAATTTTTCAAGACAGTGCTATGATGAATCCACTCTATACCATAACACTTTGGTCCAATTAGCTACTAAATTATTTTTTAAATGAGTACTATTGTCAGATTCAATCCATTCTGGGGTCTTGTGCCACCACAAGATGTGTCTTTCAAGGCATAGCATGAGGCATGTGGTATGCTTCCAGTCATCAGTTTCTTGCTCCTCATGTGTTCTCCATGGTCACACAGGAACTACCACAACTTAGCATGCAAAAGGCTCCATTTGTTCTTGATCTGTGTTATGGGATGATGTTTCCCAATAATACCTGAGACACAGGTCCAAGAAAGAGAAAAGTTTTGTGGGCAATTTCTGTGGTCCAATTTCTCCAGAATCCTATTTCCCTTCTCCACTACAGTGACAGTAAGTTTGCTAATACAGTCCTTGTAATTCTGCACCCTTTTGGTCACTTCCTCGGTGATCTTAATCCACTCAGGTACAGACAGCTTTCTCAAGTACTGGACACCCTTCTGCAATGTGGTCCACCTTACAAGGCTAAACCAGTCTTGTACGATAACGGTTCTTTACAGCATTCAGGAGTCTTCTCCAGAGGCTGGTGGGATCAGGTTCACTGCTGAGATCTCCATCACTACAAGCCTCCCAAGAAAGTCTTCCCAACTGTTGTACCTCACTGTTTACTGAGGTTGTTTACTGAGTAGGTCAAATGTGTCAGCCCAAATGCCCAGCACCTAAGCAGCCAGGAGATGAGTGACCCTACCTGTTCATGCCCATAGGTCTTTCTCATGTTCTACAGGGATTTATAATAATGAGACTGAGCAGGTGTGCTTTGCTTCAGTCATTCTTCTGCACAAGAAATCCTCTCTCCTGGATCCTCCTGAGAAGTACATTGGCACTGGTTATCATCATCTACCTCCCTGGGATCATTGGTTTTATCTAAAGCTTTTTTATGTGAGATCAACCTTGTTTGGTTCACTGGAGCCTCCCGAATGAAAGCTGAAATGTCTGTGATGCATGCCAGGGTGGGTAGAAGAGCTTCTATAGTGCCTGTGGTTGTTAGGGGTTCACATACTTCACGATAAAACTAGAATGTACTAAGCCAGGGGTCCTCAAACCCTGGCCTGCAGGCCAGATACGGGCCCCCAAGGTCTCCAATGTGGCCTGCCAGTATTTACAGAACACACCCCCCTCCCCCCGGGATTGCGGGGAGGAAACAGAGCAGCCGCAGATGACTTCCTGCGGACTGTGCAGCCTGGCTGAGGAGGGGGGCAGTGGCATCTGCGAGGCGGGTGAGGTGGGTGGCTCCTCCATCTCTCCCTGCCTGCAGCTCCCAGGCAGGACAAGCCAGGAAGCACAAACCAGCCAGCACCAGTGGGAAGCACACATAGAAATATTATTTGTTTTTGTTGGTTACAATTGTTCTTAATTTTAAATATTGCATTCTTTTTCCTGTTTTTTGTGCGCTACTGCACATTAAATCTGTGCAGTGTGCATAGGAATTGGTTCATTTTTTTCCAAACTATAGCCCAGCCCCCGACAGTGTCTGAGGGACAGTGAACTGGCCCCCTGTTTAAAAAGCTTGAGGACCCCTGTGTTAAGCAGAACCAGCAGTTCAGTAACAGCAGTGATCTAACAAACTTATAGGCACTAGTGGGATCTCACAGATCTTGGATGTACCCCAAGGACTCATGATCTGTGAAAAAGCTGTAGGTCACGACAGCCATCACTGCTGCAAATTGTCCAGGTATTTCCAGGGTGTGAGGGATTCCTGAAGATACTAAAGGTCTTAATCATGCCAAAAAGCACAGCCTTTAGCCCTTTGTTCAAAACCCAGAACCCATAAACCCCCAATAAACATAAACAGGTAGTACAGGACATGTTGTGCCACAGGTTACTAAGAATGGTAAAGAAGGAGTTGTTTACCACATAAACTAATCTGTTAATTACTGAACACTTTGTAAATACCACTCGAAGACCCTGACAAATTTTGAGGTTTAAAAATTACAAAATTTGAATGTACAGAAAGTAATAATGAAACATTAATTATAGATTATTACTGTTATATATGATTCACATTCAGGGCGCCAATTTTTGTCCCAGTTTTTTATTTCCCAGCGTCTTTAAAACATAATAAACCCAAGATGACTATGAAATAACATTTTTAACAAGTTTTATTAGCAAAGAACAATAAACATTAGGAAAAAGGGAAGAAGAAGATCCCTTGTAAACCTCCGACAAAACAGATCCTCCTCTCATTGCAATTGTGATGAGCAAGCAGCACATAGGCTTGTCCACACCTTCCCCAGAGGGTGGTTTAAACCACCTGCAGGAATGAAAAACCCAATAAAGGTTCCAACTGATTCAAAATGCTAACAAAGTGGGAAGATAAAAAGAGCAAAAATTAAAAAAAACTACAATAGGGCAGAAATTAAAATAGAAAGGGAAGAATGAAAAAAGAATAAAATACCTATGGGGATAAAATCACACTGAGACAGGCATGAGGGACAAAAGAATAAAAGTTCACGAAAGGAAAGTTAGAAATGATCAGAGAAAAGAATGGAAGGAGGTTTATCTTTTCACCAGTTCAGTGTGACCACAGTAAGAAAGACACTTGCTCTGTACTGTGATTCAGGGAGGAGAAAGAAACTTCAGCCTTCACATTTATCATTTATAGTGCCATGTGAAAGGATATCCCTTGGTTCTCACATTAGTAATGTCACGGAAACTAGTTGTTTCCCTAAGCTGTCAGGTCATGTAAAGGAGTGAGGAATTAACTCAAAACATCTTTCTCTTGTACAAGGTTTTCAAGTAAGTGTGTTCTGCACATATTCTACACAACCAATGCCCAAACTGCATCATTTACAACACTACTCTGTTGTATGAGGAAATTATGCCAAAGCATGTTCATGAAGCCCTTTAGGGTGAATCCTAATGCCAGCAGAATTGGTAACAAAATCAACCAGATTTTATCTTTTGTAAAATTACCCCAAGAGGATATCTGTAAGTCATATCTATCTAAATTGTTACTGCTCCTAGTTAGCCAGGAAGGTATCCCATCCCTTAACTTCTTTTCCATGAGTCACCTGATTTCTACTTTCGCCTTGATTTCTCATACTAGTTCCATGCTGCACTGTCTAAAATTCTGGAAGGAAACTTTGCCATTTTCATCTGCTCACAGCTGATGCATGATCTCTGAAACAGACTTTTCTGTACTGAGCTGGCAGCATACCACTAGGAAGTCATTCCTAGGGATATTTTTAGAGGTAAAATAGAGGTAGGGGAAGGATGGAATTGGAAGAATTTTTTTTGTAGAAGCAGGAACAGAGCACTAAAAGGCTACAATTTAGTCTAGAAGAAAAGGAATACTAACTCAGTCTAATCAGGAAATGCATGATTTAAAAAAAAAAAGTGAAACCAATAGCGAACTATTATATTTGTTAATCCAATAAAGGAACTATGAGGTCGGCAAGAAATTACAACTTAAAAGAAAAATGTTTTTGTATTTTCCTTAGGCATAAATATTTAAGTTTTCTTAAGTCTTAGACACGCAAGATTTAGACTTGCAAGACTCGGGCTCAGCTGAGAGGATGCTTGCAGGAGCTCTAAGATGGACTTTCACACTCAGACCAGTATGATCTAATAAAAGCTGTTTATTAGACAAAGTTGCTAACTTATATAGACTTCCACATAACTTGCCCCACAGGCAATGCGATTGGACAGATGGCATGGCCCCTATGTTCCTATTGGAACAAGCCAGCTGTCCATACAACTGCAGACAGCAGGTAACCCAGCCCTGTATCCTGGGTATCTCTCAAAACTGTCCCCTGCTGCGTTTCACTGTTAAATGCAGTCCTCCAGCATAAGGACTGGATTGCTCACTCACTTATGTTCCACTACATTAAGTTTTGTGTTTTAATTAACTTCTATTTTCATGCCATTATTAACACTTCTACTAGCGAGACGGACACAAAGGAGAGCTGAACCATGCTGTTCAATTTCACAGTGTCTTCTGAAAGGCTGACATCATAATAATTTAAATAATTATCTTCTAACTAAAATCCATTTCACTAAGCAGTAAAAAAAGCAGCAGTAAGATGAAGAGGAAAAACATGTAAAGGACAAAGAAAACATCAGAAAAGAGAAATTCTATTTCTATTCACTTTAAATTATATCCTGACATGCTCTTAGAGAGATGCATGCAAATAACCTTAGCCATACTATCCAGGGGGAAAAAAATTAGCAATAATATGATCAATAAGATTTTCTATTTCATGTGAAGACAGGCATTTCAGGAACATACCTTAGGCTTAATCATTAGAAATACTCTGAAGAGTTTCTGCCCTACCACCTCGCCTTTTTTCTTTTTCAAAACTGAGAAAATATTTCTGGAAAGAATCCTCAACAGTACTAGTTGGCAAATAAATAAATAAATAGTTAATTAAAATTTGGTAACAGGTGAATGACCACTAACAAGTCTACTAAAGGAACAACAGTTAAGAAGGCACTGGATATAAATTGAATATAAATGTACGTAGACTGTTAGACAAAGGCCTATTAGTCTCCAACAGTGGCAGGTAAGCAGCCCAGTGAAATTACTCAGCCATTTGCTTCATCAGTGACTAAATCAATCCTTCAGAAAAGGAAAGGTTTTCTGAAGACACATTTTTCCAAAAGGTAAACCACTAAAAAAACCCCATTGCTATTCTTAGGTAAACACAAATCTGCAACTGTGAACCCAGACCTAATAAATTTCCTGAGCAACTCTGCTGATTCCCAGACGCTCATACTCTTGAAAAACAGCAAGGAACAAAGTTGATAGACTTGGGCTGCCTCAGTCTGCTGCTACTCAGAAAGGCCCAGCCACCAAAATAACAGGAAAGCCAAAATGTCTTATTTCATCTTCTGTTGCTCCTATTCCTTTCCCACCTTCTCTATTTCACTCTAGAAAAGGGTTGGGAAGAAAGAGGGAAACAAACTATTTAAACAAACTGGAGGATGGCATGTATTTTTGTCAAATGGCAACTAATCACATTGTAGCTGCTCTATATTATCACAACAATCTTTGTCTCTGATTTAAAAACTTTAAACGATCGCCACTGCTTTTGCCACTCTCACACTTCACTATTTCTTTTCCTTCATCCTTAGCTGGAACATAGAAGGTTCCACATCAACCTGAGAAGGAACTTCTTCACAGTGAGGGTGACGGAGCACTGGAACAGGTTGCCCAGGGGGGTTGTGGAGTCTCCTTCACTGGAGAGGTTCAAGGATGTGTTCCAGTGTGACTTGGTCTAGGTGATCCTGCTGTGGCAGGGGGATTGGACTAGATGATCTTTCAAGGTCCCTTCCAGTCCGTAATGATTCTATGAATACTACTACCACATTGACTCATACCACAAACTGTACAAATACATCATGACTTCTTTAAGGTGTTGTGAGAAGTATTTATCTGATTCGTGTCAATATGAAATGGTGCTGGGGCCCCACGAGGAAGTGTAACTTCCTATCTTGTATGCCCCTTGTATAGCCCCAGGGCTAAAGAGGGATTGCCTATGTATTTGTTAAGAGGGGAAGTGGTTGTTATATTACACTTGTTTGGGTTCCATTAACCACAGTTAAGAGTCGTGCAAGGTGATTGGCCGCGGTGCATGACCAGTGAAGCACTTAGTTTTGACTGACTGACAAAAGTTTAAGAAGTTTCTAGAAGAAATAATGAGCCTGTGTCACTTGGAGGTGGAGAGTTCATGGGAAGACACGCCTGTTATGAATATGTAAATGCTGTAAGGTCATATAAGGAACTGTTTTGTTTTTCGGTGTGTGCGTCTTGGTGGAGCAGAGACTCCCCATGCACCCAGCGCTGTTTGCTTGCTTTTGTTCACTTAATAAAATTGTTAATATTGGCTATAACCCTGTTTGGGCTAAATTACTTGTCACATCATGTTAAAAAATGTCATTTTTATGTTATTCAAAACATTTCTCTAGAAGGAAGATAAAGTAAATATGTAAAAACACTAACATTATCTGAATATTTAACAGTATTCTTTCATGATTGTATCTGAACATTTGGAAGATTCCTATGGAAATACGATACAGTGAAATGTCGAAAGTCCTTGAATGAACAGTTCCACTAAAGTAATCAATTTTCACAACCAAGGTTCATCTATTCTACAGAAAGGAGTTGTACATAAGGTGAGCATTGTAAGTCTGTTCCATGCAAGAGTTCCAGATCTGCCACAACAAAATTCTTTACAGAGATGTTTATAGTGAAACTGAGGGCTACTAATAATAGTTACATACGGCAATATTTTTAGCAAAAAACCCACAACAAAGACGTAACCTTTAAATAAGATAATTAAATCACATTACACAGGCCAAATATAAGTGACTGATATTTGAAGCTAAATTTTTGGTCAGTTTTGCTCTGGGCTTTGAATCTTGTCAGTGAATAAATAATCTTAGCATGGCTCAGTTCCCCTTTCTTCAAAATTAAGACAATACAAACAAATGTCACAAGGATGCCGCAGAGATAAACAAGGTTGACAAAGCACTGGCATTTTTTCAAGGAGAATGACAGATAAAAATTAAGCTATTTCTATGTGTGCTGTCTTGTGACAGATCAGATGCAATATCACTGATTGAGGGACTCCCCAAAGGCGTACCCATTTTGAAACATTCTGTCAGGGGCTACCAGGTCAGGGGTCTGTTGCCTTAGCCTCAGAAGAACCACACTGGGATGGAAGGAGGATGTGGCACTGATAATGTACCTTACACAGCTTTGCCTGTTACAAAAAAAAATGTTTTTCTTGCTACCTGTGAAAAATCGGAAAAATTAGACCACTTGACATTTTCTAGTTACATTTTTCCACCAAATATGAAAGAACAACAGCAAAATGTAAGCATAAAATTGAAAGCAAATGGAAAAAAAACCCCCCGAACCATCTCAAAACACAGACCTCAGTTCCACAGGAGTTATTTATTCCACAGCCACTGAGTTTTGCATATTTGAAAACTGTATGGCAATATATTGGAGTCGGGCACATTTGATTCATTATGCAACAAACACAAAAGACAAATTGGAAAATTCAGCAAATAACCTCTGAAACCTATGAAGGTGGGCAGTGAAGTTCTAACAATGGAGGAAACACATATAATTTAAAAAATATAGGACAAGAAAAGTGTTGAAGAAGTAAATAAGGTGACCATGTTTGCCCATGAGGGATGAAAGAGAACAAGGAGTGTAGCACTGACTCATGTCATGCCAGCAGTTTTAAAGTACAAAAATCATTAACCTCTGTACTAGGAGCACAATATAGTGTGAAACCATTCCAAACGAGAGCTACTTGTACGTTCTCATTATGATCTGCTGTTTCCACGTGGTACAGTAAAAAGAACAAGGGTTCACTACTATTAGGAGGTTAAGTTATAACAAGAATCAGAGAGGCTTCAGAAGAAGAAACAGAAGTTCTTGGAGGGGGTAAGGCAGAGAGGTGAGAGTCTGTTCTGTAAAACTTTAAGATTCCCAGAGGTGAAGGATAAGCAAGGAGATGTTGTGTTTAAAAAAATGTCACCCTGCAGAAATGCTGCACATAATGAGACCATGGAAAGAACTTCAAAGGAAAATTACCTAATACTGTACCAAAGAACAGGAAAAAATATACCCATGTCATCATTGATGGGTGAATATCAGCTGTTTTTAAGGCTGCCACAATCACCATTTGTGATCTGTCCTAGTGCTTCAAAGGGCATCCTTCCTTATATCAGAAATAGTGGGCTAGCAGGACTAGGAATGTAATTCTCCCGCTGCACTCAGCACTGGTGAGGCCTCAGGAAATGGGGATTTGAAATATTCTAGGAGTGGCCCTTCCTCTGTTGCTGCTCTGTGTGTGTGTCCCCTTTGCCCAAGGGATCTGGCCTAAAGCCAAAGACTGCTTGCACAATTCTTTGCCAATTTTTTCTCAGAACCTGTGTAATGGCATTGTTACAGAGTTTCTGCCTCGGCTTATCATAGAATCATTACGGATCGGAAGGGACCT
>VXBP01002550.1:0-31236 GCA_013400115.1 Rhinopomastus cyanomelas
GAGGGTTCCGCCTTTAACCCTCAAACCAGGACAAAACCTTACTAAGCCGCTGTACCTGCGTATGTACTGCGGCAGGGTTCTGCTTTAGAGCAGTGCTTAACTTGCTCTTTTATGCATCACCCGTTACATCTGCTTTTGAAGCGTCTCTGTGAAGAGCCTTCAGAGGTGAGTGCAGAATGTGCCATTGAACCTCTCCCCCAGGTACTTGGGTGGGAACTCGGGCAGCGGCCCATCCTTTGCCTTCGTCACGCAGAAATGATATTAATGTTCTTCTTTAATTCATGAAAATGGAGACAGAGAAGATAAGTGACTTATCTGATTCCCATCTGAAGCTGGTAAGAACTTACTGGCCTGTTCAGTAACCCACAGCCATCCCTCCTCAGAGCCTACACAGTACAGAAATATTAATGTGTCCTCTTTTCTTTATGGCTTTAATTATTGAGTGCACTGGGTACGAAGATAAGTGGGTATCTTTGTGTTAAGCAGCTAATTAATGTTTGGGACTTAGGCTTTTGTTTATTGTAGAGTTTTGCGTGAAACTATTCTCAGCTGTAATAGGGTTCATGAAATACCTACTGAAGGCTGCAAATATTAGAGACAAAAAGATGAGGTGATGCTAAGGGCCATCAGTGCCTGTTGACTTCTTCTGGTCCCACATACATCAAAACCACAAAGTGAAGCTGTGGTCGGAGGCCTGATTGCAGCTACCATCCCTCATTTAATCTCACGCGTGCAGGATGTCTTGTGAGTCAGGAAGACTATCAAGATACAGATTTAATTAACATTTGCTTTTCAGATAATGCACGC
The DNA here is from genome assembly GCA_013400115.1 of Rhinopomastus cyanomelas. Taxonomy (NCBI): domain Eukaryota; kingdom Metazoa; phylum Chordata; class Aves; order Bucerotiformes; family Rhinopomastidae; genus Rhinopomastus; species Rhinopomastus cyanomelas. Next base: position 808 of record VXBP01002550.1, read on the forward strand.
AGTTTGTTTTGGCAAGAGCTCATTGAATATGAAATTTCCATAATGAAGATACTTAAACCTGCAATATTTTGTTTTCTGCAGTATTTTTTTCCAAAATGGCATAATTCTGCAGCATTTATTACCCAGTAGACAACTACTATGAGAAAGAGCAATTTCTCCCCCTGCTTTCTTACAATCTGCTTTTATTTAACCTCTCGGGTTTGGTGTCTTGTTAAGCAGGATTTTCTTTTCACAAATATGTTTGAGCAATCACAGAATCAAAATAAAGGAGAGAGGGTATAAATGTAAGTGCCTATTCCTAAGATAATTAGATACAAATCTTCTGTTAATTTGTTTTAATATGCCTATGCAAATGAACTCATCACTGCGTCTTCTGAACACCCCACGAAACTGTGCAAACCAGCGGGTCATCACAGACACCCTATTTCTTTTCTGTCCTTCAGAAGGAGCCAGTCTCATAAAACAATATGTTTTACGTTTTCAGAGGTACTAAATGCTCCTTTCAGAGATGTTATCAACCTCTTGTTGTACAAGGTGTAAGAGAACAGGTGTGAGAAACCATCGTTGGCAGAGATGGTGAGCTGAAAGAATGGAAGATTCTTGAATGTTCTTCTTTTTAATGCTGCTTCAAAAGAATTTGCTGAAAAAACAGTTGTGCCTTACATTGTTCTGTCTGAGATTGGTTGAGGAACAATGAGACCTCATATCTTAGCTCTGGATAACGCCAGCAGCTTTCTCACAGAAACAACATTGTAAAACAATGTCAAATTAAAGGGAGAAAGCTGCTTCCATTCCAGTTGTGTTGGGAGGGGTTAGGAGGGAAAAGTAAGATAAAATCACTGTTCAGAGTCATTGCTGGGAAAAAAAAAAGAGAGATTCTTCTGAGCACTCGGAGTCATTGGTAGGGGAGGATTCATGCAGATCCGCTGTGACACAGTGTGTTTGTTATTTATTGAGGGACTTCCAGATGAGCGCAGGAGGAGTGTAAAATTGAAGAACAAGTTAAGGGTGAAAGGTTGTTTGTGTTCTGGCTAAGTCCTTTTTCTTCTGGATATTGTCAGTAATCCAGTTTTTAGCTATGAAGTAGCCTACCTTATACCTATATTCCTTAGAATATAGTTTTTTGTGAACTGTTCAAGTTATTTCTCTTTGGTGCAAAGAGTAACTGTGGAGGTAGTTGAGATCCTGCCACCCTCCCCATACACACACACACACACACACAGTGAAAGCAATAGCTTACATCCAGACTGCTTACCCTGGGCTGTGAAGTAGCTTTAGCTCTTGCTCCTGGAAGGAGTCCTTTGGTGCCCACTGTCTGCACCCAAAATTGAGTGTGGGTATTCCTTCATCTCACAGCTTAGCCCTTAGACTGAGCTGTGAGACAGGTAAACGTGGTTGCTCCTGCAGCACCTGTCAGAGCGTTAGAGTCTGCCAAAATCCTTGGGGGTTCTGGACCAGGTTATGGCTTGGGAGAGGGTCTGTGGGACATCTCACTTCTCACCTGCTGGGATGAGATGTCAAGAGTAACCCCTGCAGTGGATCTCAAGTTTGCTTAGCAGAGATGCTGGGTGGAGGAATGCTGTTTCGATGGCGCCCGCAGTATCTGGGAAGGTATAAATACTAATCAACATCAGTGATTGCTAGAGGGGAGATTGGTGCCCATTGGACTTGAAGGGGTACAGCTTGCCCTTTCTAAGCAATAAACCTATATTGGTTAAACTGCCTGTGTCGGAGTGTTTGTGGAATCAAAAACTGTCTACTAATGTGAAGGTAAGAGTGTCCATTAGCACTTCATCACAGAGATGAGCGATCGCCCCTCAAGTGAAGATGAGGACCAAGCCTTATCTCCCATGCACTGCAGGGAGTAGGCAGAAGAGGGACTGTGAGTTTATTCAAGCTAATGCCAACATTTGCATGAGTGTCCACAAATGGAAATCTGAACTGCCCACCTAAAGAATAGGGGAATTATTTTCTGCTGTGAGAATGACAGCCAACAAGACTGTAACCAGCTTCGAATGGCCATCACCTATTATCCCCAGAAAATGTAATCTCTTCACAGCTTCCATATCCCTAAAGTATGTGCTAGTCATTAGCTATTGCAATGTGCAAACTGCCCCTGCATTTTGAGGTCTTGTCTTGGTTCATTTTCTTCATAGCACAACAGAAGGGATCTGGAAACACACTCTGCTTTAAACCAAACAAAAACTGCTAGTAAGAGTGAATAAAAATCTATTGTTTTATGTGCTGTTTAGAAAAAATCCCATCAAATCCTTGATGCCTTGGCCAGGTGCTTCTGTAGCTCTGGCCTTTGTGGTCCTGCTTTACCCAATTCTTCACGTTCTCACTCAGTTCTTTTGAATCTGTATTAAAGCTGTTTACATTTAATTCCATTGCAGGCTCATAACTAGTTTGCTGGGGCTTTCTGCCTGCATGGAAAAGAGCTAAGTGTGCCGTAGGCTGCATCCCATTCATCCATCTAAATGTGGGTGGACCAGGCTGTCCAGACCCAGGGGAAGGACAAGGTGGATCATTTCTAAGGTAATGGGTTAATAATGACCGTGGACTGTGCTCTGTCTCTATCAAGTTCAGTGCCTTTGTAGATACAGCTGGGAAATTGTACAAGATGGATTTGCTCAACCACAAACACACTCACACAATGGAGATGGAAATGAAAACCAGAGATAAAAGAGGCAGTATATTAGCTTCACAGAAAGCTGCAACACAAAGGTTTTTGGAAACTGTATTTTGAAGAATTAAGAAAGTTTTCAGAGGGAAAGTGGGATGGCTAGAAGGGATATATAGAACAATCAGTGATTGCTGTGCCTTAAAGAGGGACTTCTCAGAGACTGAGGCTAAAAGTGTGTGTAGAGACAGCCAGGGTATTGAAAGAGCAGAGTTAAATGTGAAAGGACAAAGATAAGCTGGAGTTAGAGTCAGCAGAAAGAAGAAAATATGCTTCCTTAGAAATAATCTATAAAGAAGAAAGTTCAAGAAAGAGAGCAGGGCTATAATAAATGAAGGGACTAGTTAAATGGAATTTAAATTGTGATTTCTGTAGTGAAGAGAAAGATGATTTTCTGGCTCCAGGGAATTAGTATCGATAGCTGTTTGGTTTTGATGAAGCAATATCTGGTCCAAAAGTCATGAAGGGCTGTTTGGTATGTTGTCTCTGGTATTCAAGAACATAGCAGGGATGCTACAGGCAATAAACGTGGATGCCAGTGATGAAGGGTGCAGAGCAGCACAGTGAGAGCCCTTGAACCTTTACGGTGCAAGAAGGCCAGATGCTGTAGAGTTACAGGTCCCAAGGGCTTAAACTGGCCACTGGCTGAGGAGCACCACTGACATTTAGAGGTTCAGTGTTACAAGCCTTGATCCAATTATCACCTTCAGAGGCAGTAGCCAGGGCAAGGCAATGGAATATGTGTGTGTCTAAAGTAATCAAGGAGTCTAGGGGTTGTTAGTATGACAATATGTCTAAGCTGGCATTAGGTGGGATTGCTGGAGCAGGTGCAGAGGAGGGCAACAAAACTGGTGAAGGGCCTGGAAAATAAGTCTCATGAGGAAAGACTGAAAGAGCTGGGCTCTTCACTTTGAAGAAGAGGAGGCTGAGAGGAGAACTCATCACTCTCTACAGCTACCTGAAAGGTCGCTGTGGAGAGGTTGGTGATGATCTCTTCTCACAAACAATTAGTGATAGAACAAGAGGGAAAGGGTTCAAGTTACAACAGGGTAGGTTTAGGCTTGATATAGGAAAATTTTTTCACAGAAAGGGTGGTTAAGTATAAGCCTTGGAATGGACTTCCCAGGAAGGTGGTTGAGTCGTCAACCCTGGATGTGTTTGAAGAGGTGTTGAGTGATCTGATTTAGGGGTGAACTGATAAGGTAGGGTAGATGGTTGAACTCAATGGGGTCTTTTCCAGCCAGAGTGATTCTGTGATCAAGACAACACCCTTGGGTTGGGTTCTGTAGCAGCAGAACATGTGCCTGTGGCAGCGCGCCACCCCCTTGACTAGCCACACTTGCTCCTTTTTTCTTCTGTTTTCTTCTTTTCCTTTCTGTAAATAGAAATCTTTTTCTCTCATTTTAACTATCAAGACACTTTCGTTGGTCTTCTGCAGAGGAGTGGACTTCACCTGCAGGGGTTTAATTAGCGGTCGCTGTGTAAATCAAACGGACAGATTACTGTAAAGTGGTGCTGACAAAATTGGAGGAATCATGGATTACCTGGTGAAAAGCTAATAGTTTGAAAACAGTGTGTAAAGTAATTGTGGCAGTTCCATTTGAAAAATATCTTCTATCATCACTAAAATAAATGGAACTGAAATCACTGGTGTTAGAAGGCTGATGAAACAGATACAAGTTTCTAAAGAGTAAATCCCACTAAGAAAGCGCCCCGTGGTTTCGAACAGAATCACTGTCTCTTTTGGCAGCCAGTAATGCAATTAATGTCATAAATTTGGATTCTTCCAGAGCATTTGGTATCGCATTTCAAGATATCTATTTGACAAATTAGTTCAGTGAAACTTGCGACGTGAAGCGTAGCCGAGAGCCTGCGCAGCAGAAGCTGGATGATGGATAGCCAAGTACTGCCATCAGGAGGGATACCTAATGGGGTTTTCTGGGAAAGGTGTTAGGTCCAGTTTTATTTAACCTCTTCATTAATGAGCTGGGAGACGAAGTCAGTGTGCAAGTTAATGATCTCACTTGGATAAGATTTGCAGATAAAGAAGAGAGAAATAAGGAATGTGGGCAAAAGGATAACAACACGTTTTCACCTTGGAAACAGGAATGAAGATGTCTAAAAACTTAGGAGAGCTTGTTGGAAACATGGAACTGGCACTGAAATAACAGACTGAGAGGGCAATAGAAGGAAGCAAATCAGACATAAGTGTGTAAGGAAGTGTGTCAAGATGAGAAATAAATATAAACTTGGGGGGTGTTTGGCAGCATTTCACCACAGCGCAGAGGACTTGGCAGTATGAATCACATCTCTTAGGACATTGGATAGTCAGATGGGGCAAAGTACTAAAGTACTCTGAGAAAAATAGTCTTACATTGTCAGGTGGATGGTTGGCATGAGGTACTGGTCTTTTAGCTATACTCTGTGTTTCTCTGGAGTCAAGAAACAACTCGTTGTAGCCTGGATTTGTTATGCCATCAAGCTACACAAAATGCAAACCAGGAGATAAATTGCACAGATGACAAAAGGGGTGAAAAGGAAGAGGAAACTGCGAAGTTGTATACTATGCACGTGGAGTCTCCAGAACTTGTGACTGAATTTTCCTCCTTGTAGAGAGTTCAGTCAGGCATGAGCTGCACTTTCTACGGTGCTTCCCAGCTGATGAGCACTGTGATGTGACATCTGAGGGATTTGGGAATATGGATGGAAGAAAACCCAACAAAACCCCAAAACAACAGGGGAAAATCACTTAAATTTAAGAAAAAGTAGAGATGAAATGCAGGCTAACAATATTATTTTGGGCTATTACAATCAGGTTGCAAAATCTCTTTGTGTGATTGCTAAGGGTGCAAAATTTTCTGAGGAACAGGTGCCTCATTAAATTAGGCTTATGTTTGGGAAGGCTTGAGAACGCAGGGTTTTTGGAATGGGTAGAGATAAATGAAAATAACAGTTCTGGGCAATTGTTAGTTCAGAGAGACCATCAAAGCGCCAAAGATGTTATTTTTAGTTGCAGATGGTTGGTGAGAGAGAACCCAGTGAGCTCCTCTTGTTCTGCACTGAGGAGCCGGGTGCTAATGAACACATCGGTTTGGCAGAAACAACAGCTCACGCTCACCGTGCTTTGTACTCCCACAGCCTTTTTCATCAGCAGGTTGCGACTATTTATCCAGATACTTCGTTAAGTGGAATGATCTGTTGAGCTGTGAGAGAGCTTGCCAGCCAGGTATAATCTTTGATAAGAACACGAACAAACCCACTGTAGGCTTTTTTGGCCACAGGGGTGAAGACTAACAAATTCAACCTGGTTTTCCTCTGGACAGATATGTAATTGTTCCTGGGTTGCTGTAATTTAGTGTTACCTGTACTTTCCTTAAGGAGAAGTTACTCAAATTCACATAAAACCCATCTTGACTGGTTTTAGTTCAATGCTTGCAACTTAGAACTGGTTTTGAGAATGCATTTATTACTTCTACAAATCTGGCAAACTCCTTAGGTTTGCTTTGGCCTGGAAATGCTGGTGAATTGTTCACTCATCATAATTTCTCATGTGCAAACGTCTCCTTAAGACTCGGGGCATTGCTCCTGTTCCCTTCCACTATTTTCTTACAGAGCGGGAGAAGTCCTTTGTTTCAGAATGCTGTTGAAGGAAGCCATGATGGCACTGGTGAAAGACATCATTTTGGAATGTTCTCTTGGAACAGGACAGCGTGAGGTCGACAGAGAATATCTGATACTTGTGTTTTCCATGTTACTGTTATGGTTGCTGTGGGCAGATTTGCAAACCAGTCAGTTTGCTGGTGCGTGGCTGCGCAATGGATTGCTAAGGGAGAGTGCTGAGATGCATTTTCTCTGTCTTGTGTTTGATCTTTTTCCTTTTTGAGTCCAACCTGCTGCCGCATTCACTTATCATAATCTAGTGTCACGTCCTCATTCACGTACGCTGCTTTTGTCCTGCGGTTTCTATACCTGCGTCCCTGCACCATTAGTGTATGAATGCAGAATCAGCCCGTAAATGATGCGTCATGATTAGGTTCACGTGTACGGCCTGTGATAAACCTGCTGCATCTGGGAGATGCATTAGGGTATTCTTTGTTGCACATGAATCACCTACCTGATCAACTGATGCAAAACATCTTTTCCATTAGAGAACAGGAATGAAACGGAGCCCTTTTCCATAAACAGCGTTTGCATTTGTACGTGCTGCTCAGCAGAAACCAAAGGAAATGTTTATGAGTGGCAGTAATGGTTAATTCTTTTCAAAAGTGATATAAACCCATGTGCTCCCCCTCACATGGTGAGCTTTAGTTGAAAAAAGTCAGAAGAATCAGTCTTGCATGGACAAGATAGTCCATAAAAAGCGGGAGTTCGGGGCATCCTCCAGAATGTGTGACCCTGCCCACTCACTGATGGCCAGCTGTCCCCTTGTGGCAAGGCAAGTCCTGTCTCCTGAGAGCGTAGCTGTCTCACTGTTCACTTACGTTTCTCTTCAGTAAATGTCATAAAGCATTGGTAGTTAGTTTTGCAGCTGGGCACACTGCATGTGGGGGATGAGAAGTGGCTCCTCTGTTCAAACTAGTGTCACACAGGCAATCCCAAGCAGCCCTGCTGCTGGACTACCTGGACACCTATATGTGATTGGCTTATTTGTGATGGGAAGTCACGGATGCCCTGGCCCAGGGAGCTGCAATCCTTTTGCAGTTACCTACGCTTTGTATTACTAAACTGAAGATTGTGTAAAATCAATTTGGAAGGAAAAAAAAATCAATGCATGTTTTTTCAGGATGAAAAGGCAAGATAGCCACACAATTAAGCACTGGAACACGTTTTCCACACACTTGCTGTCATGTTCTCCTGATCCTGAGTCTTGGCTGTTCATCAGAAATAATTAAACTCTCTCCCATGGGCAACAATTACTTGCTTAAAATATTTGAGTAAAAAGAGTGCATTTATAATTACCTACCCTTTTTGAAGGTGAAAACAGAGATTATCTTTTGATGAAGTAAATGTGTGTGGGGAGACTTCCTGACTACCAGAACATCACACCCTATGGCAGTATGAGCGATGTTCATGGTCAGATGCGTTGCTCTCTGTGGCATCTCTGGCCCTCTGGTACACCTTTGCTCTAAAAGAACTGGTGGAAAGGTTGTGGTTTCAGAGTTAGGCCAGGTCTGAGCCCTCTTCAGTAAGAGATGCTTATTCTGGCAAATCTGCATATGATCTTGACATGTTTGAGCAGCAGGAATGAGGCAGGAAAGATATCTAATTTGTACCTATCAAATCACACCCTTATATTTAGTCACACCGCATCTTACCTTTTCATGCTAAGAATAGTCTTTGTTCCTTTTGACTCTCACTCCCAAGGGAGTTTGAGCTTTGAAACCATTTCATGTTTCAGAGCAGCCTTTTTTCCCCCTCAGATTTGTTTACTGATCCATCCTTGGTAAGACCTTTTAGTGAATGTGATAGGAAGGTTATAGAAAATAAAATATTCATCAGGAAATCACCGTAAGCATGTGGGCCAGTTAAAATTCAATCCCTAATTCTTTCAACCTTGACATCATTCTGCTTAATGTCTCTGTATACAAATTTCTGAGCTAATTTATTTTACCAACTTGTGCTTATTTCAGTTGTTCATACAACTTGCTCTCGTCTGCTTAATAGCATCAAATGATGTGACAATGGTAGAAATGACAATGACAAATGGAGGATTGTGACAGATTGGCTGAATTTGAATGTCTCTTACTGAGAAATATGTTTCCGGAGTGCTATTAATTGCTTTCACAGCAGTGAGTTACGTTTGTGCATCTTGTCTGTCACTCACTGCCCCTCCCGTGCAGCAGGGTGCTGGCTTCTTTCTCTTGATTCCCTGGGACAACCATGTAGGGAAGCCAGAGAGTCCAGGAGAGAGATATGGGAGGGAAAGCAAAGAAGGTTGGTCCTGGGCAGAGGGAGAAGGTGGATTTATCCAGATTATGAAATGCAAGTGGGGACATGTGCATTAGTACAAAGCAGCAATCTCTGGGAGGCAGCATGACAGCAATGGAGGTGACTGGCTGCTGCCTGGTAGCTCTGGTGGGCTACACCATTTCCACTACACAATTCCCACCAAGGCTAAGGTTGTCCATAATGCTCTTTTTGGGGACTGTTTTCTTAATTTTCTAGAAAGGTGGTTCATTTCTCTTGCTTCTTCCCACTACTGGCTCTTCCTCAACATCATCTGTCTTTTCAGCATCCTCATGTTTTCTCCCAGCACTGTTCCTGCTGCAGTGCTGGATGTTCAGGCTGATGTGGTAATTCACTGAGACCTTCAATCCTGTCATGGGGGAGAATTTAAATTCCAGCACCATTCTGCATTTCCTGTCTGGGTTCAGGTGTATTGGCTGCCAGGCACGGTAAACCCTTGCTCCATCTGCTCTCTAAGATGCTGTTGAGCTCAGGAGCTGTAGAAAAGCACATGGCTCTTACTCATCCCACACCTGGTGAGCTTGTAGAGCACAGCAAGAGCCATCTCTGTCCCATGTACAGCAGAATGGACTGAATTTCTGTCCAGACTTCAGTAATTTATTAAAATTACTTCTGCCTGTCACATTGGGGTTCATCCATGTGCTGCTTCGTCAGCTCCAGTTTCAGGTGGCTTACGCATGGATTTTGGTCTTTTTATAATTAGATATAAATATGCTTCAATCCTTTGGACTTCTTGCTTTGCAAGTTAGAGACTGCAGCCAAGAGCCGCTTGGCAGCTCACACTGTGTGTGGTAATTGTCAAGTGAGAACCTGCATCATCAGAGAGCTACCAGTGTTCTCGATGTTCTCAAAGTCTACGCATGGCTGGCACACCAAGGGGAAGGTCATGCAACAGCTGAGCAGGTAAAGCAAAGCTTGAGCAACTGTAAGGGCTTGTTGGAGGCTGAAACCGCTGCTGTACACCCCTGTTGCTTGCCCAGCAAGGCTGTGCCCCTGATGGTTCTTCTGGGAAGTCCTCGTGGTCTTCACTGCTGGAGGTAGGGAGGGAAAGAGCCACCACTGAAATGATCAGTCTGATGAGCACTGAGAGGACAGGAATGATTTAGCCATTTAATTTTGTTGCAGTTTGAAAATTACCAGAATTTTCAGATTTATAGATTTGTGCTTTCATGAAGAAAAAAGTTATGTTCCTTTAAGAGGACCGCCCCAACCCAGTGACCTGTCCTGGGGAAGGTGACACTATAGAATTGTCCCAGGTACCTGCCCTCAAGGGATGGGCTATTTGACAGCATAAGAATGATCTTAGCCTGCTGCCCTGTGCTCACCACCACCCACACGCTTCCAGGGTGGTGGGGGGAAAAGATGGGCCTGCTCTGGGCCTGCTCTGGCCCAGCCCTGGCCTGAACCCCAGCCCTGGCCCCAGCCCAGATGCCTGCCCCAGCCCAGATGTTGGCTCTGACCCTGGCCCGGATGCTGGCCCCGGCCCAGACCCCAGCCCCGCTCTGCTGCGGGGAGGGATGCGGTGGCTCCACACGGCTCTGACCCAGCAGTGGTGCTGGCTTCAACCCAGCCCAGTCCGGAGCTGGCACTGTGGACCAGAGAAGCAAGACCTTTGTGTTGATCTACCATCCCCTGCCCCCACCCCCTGCCCTGGAGCAGCCATTCAGCGACCCTTGGTGAGTTGAAGGGATTCTTTCCTTTCCCCCTGGAGCTGAGATAGGAGGAGAAAGGAGAGAGGAGGGTCATAGAACCTTCTCGGTTACATGCAGAGTGTGGGGAGGGCCCTGCTGATGGCAGCCATGTGGTCGGTCTCCATCTTGGATCCCACATGTGGCCGGGGCCTTGTGGCTGCCGCCATCTTAGCACTGATCAGCAGGAAGAGAGACTGTTTGTTGTTTCTGTCGCTAAAGAAATCTGGGGATGCTTGAGTACTGGGGAGAATTCCTTCGTGCTTAGCTGCATTTTTCTCAGAATATGTGCTGGCATTTGCCACACAGTTTCTAGCTGTGTGCACTAACTTGCTGAACCTTTTCTTCTTTTCTGTCTGCAGTTACAGAGTTACTAAACCCTTTTCCATTTTCCCTAAGCTATCCATTGTCTGGCAAATTCTATCCAAGATCTCATCGAGACCTAACTGCTTTGTTTTCGTTTCCTTTATCTTTAATTGTGGTCTTGAACCCACCACAAATTTTCAGTTTCATTTTCAGAGCGATCCAGACCACTTCCTCAGGGTGACCAAGGTATTTTGGAGCCCGCAGAACGTTTTTAATCACAGTAATGTTTATTTTATTAAAAAAGAAATAAGAGGTGACCCCAAAGGGGCAGGATTTACACACAGAGTGATCATTTCTGAATCTCTCCTGAAGCAGTCTTTTTCAGAAACAGGAATTTGCTGGTTTGGTTTCTGACCCATGCATGTCCCTTAGCCTTCTGCAAGGGGTTGGTGTGCCTAGAAATTATTTTTTTTTATTGCATGCAGGTTTTTTCTGGCTTCTTTCCTTCAAATCTCCAGGTTAAATAATCGGGAGATATCAAAGGGCAGAGTTTGAAATACAGGCACTCAATTGTGCAGGCAGCTGCCTTAGTTGAAAACAAGATTGTGCTTTAGAGCACAGGTTTATTTTCTTCCTTGACCGCGTTGTCTTTCGCAAGAGACGCAGTTGCTCGCTGAGCCTGCATTAACTCTGGCTCTCCCCTTCACTGGAGGTGAGCAGTTTTGAGGTACCACAGCTGCTTGAAAGCCATGCTGGGTCATGAAAATCCATTCAGAGGCCTAAAGAGCTAAAGACTTGAAGAAAAGTATCTTTTTTGCTAAATCCACCGTCACGCAAAGTTGTGACAGATAAATGCACGACATGGTATTTCTTTATGCAGCTTCTCTAACAAAGCAAAGCAAGCCTCTTTTATTACCTTGTTCATGCTTCTACATACGTGTGTTTTGCTTATTGGACAAGACCCCGTTCACCCACATAAGATTTTCTACATTATTCAGTATCTGCAAGGCCGATTAGCAAGCAAACATAGTCTGCAACCCTGTAGGCCCAGGTGCCTCATCTCCTGTTGCTTCTGGCCTTCTCCGTTACCTCGTCACAATGTCACCTGGTTCTTCTTCACCAGCTAGCAGCATTCCTTAGCCATGATGCCTGAGGCCTGGAGTAGCGTTCGTTGTTTCATGCTACCACAGTTTCGTGCTACCACAATCCACCTCTCTTGTCCAGTAGGTCAAAACTAATGATTTCCCACATGGTCGGCACAATGGCAAATATGGTGCAGAGAATCAGAGTTTGCTTGCTCCTACTTGCAATACTTCTTACTGTGAATGTGAGGAGAAATCATAAATAGTTTTCCTTACAGGCTGGTGCCTGAGGAATAGAAATCAGGGAGCAATTTGCTAGTCTTAGTGTATTGTGAATGTGCATTTCTGCCTGATGGCAAATGTTAAATCAGCCTTGGAGTCAGTCACCCGCCATAAACTTTCCGTGGCCTAATATAGAGAGAAATGTATTTGTGTCCCAGTAGAGAGCAGATTTTGAATTAGCTTTAACCAGGCAGTGTCTCAGTTTTGCTCATGATCTGCAAAAAGAGAGAGAAGAGCTAGCAAGTGCATATTACAAAATTTGATAGACAAGGTGCGATTGAAATGTGAGGCCAGTAATGTATTTGCTTTCCCACTTACCTGTAATAGAAGTACAGGGAAAGCAAAGATTCTCTTGAACCTTTTTGCGTAAATGAGGTCATTTCTCATTTATCTTCTCTTGCTGTGGAAAACAGGAGGGTTTTTTCCCATTAAAATATACATATTTCTCCTGTTCAGATTCTTCCTTCTGGAACAGGTTGTCTTAAAACCTAACAATTTAGGGACAGGAATATTTTAGCAGCTAACACTTTATTTTCTGCTTTGTATGGGGATTTTTTTCCCATCAAAACTGGTTTCAGTGCCAGTTGGGGGCAGGCTCTGAATCAGTCACTGATGAAATTGGGTGTTTTAACTGATTTGAATGAGATTGCCCATGGGAGTTGAATTTGCAGCATCTGGACCTTGGGAAGTGCACGGACAGGGGATGTTTGTTCAAAGAGTGAAGCCAATTTTTTGCTGAAAAAAAAAATCAGGACTTGCCTTCTGATACAGAAGAAGGTTGTCTTTGTTTCTCAGATCAAAGTGTGATCCTGTCGTTGAGCCTGTAAAATGCCTGGTGCCTCCCCCTCCTCCCCTGGATCCTGTAACACATTGATTCGTCAAAATCAATTGCACTTTCATGAATTAGTCATTCGGTTCCTCACTGCATCTGGACAAATTATGTCCCTCTTCCTGCACGCCGATACCTCAGCTCTGGTCTCTGAAGCAAGTGACACTGACTGGCTTCTTAATAGGCCAGGCTGCTTCTGCTATGGAGCTGGCTGGTAGCAAATAAACAGTTGTATTGTAGAATTTGGTTTGATCTCCTGCAGGAATCATCCCAGACATCTGTGATGAAGGGGCTCATTGCCTTCCAGAGAGAGGGGTTTTTAAAGGTGTGAGTGCCGTGGCTGTTTAAGGATGGATTAAATGACACATTATCAGTGGTACAGAGCACATGGATGTGTGTGTTGGTGTGGCAGGTTGGCCATGGCCATGGGCAGTGCAGGAGCCATGTCCCTAGGTGCAGCACAAACCTTCCTGTCTTTTGGAAACTTCTTGCTGAAAGGAATTGGAAGTGCATCCGGTGACAAGTTCCCCGTAGGGACTGGCTTATTATCTGTGCCCACGGTACCAGTTATGACCCGTGTTCTCTGCTGCAAGAGGGTTCCAAAGCATCAGTGTATAGCAGGAGTGCAGGAAACACCCTGTGGGGCAGCCCTCGGGGATGACACAGCCTGTTTGGTGCTGGGTGGGAGTTTGTAGTGACACTTCTGCATTCTCCTTTTCCCAAACATCTTAGAGAGCCCAAAAACATCCAAACATTTTCTGTGCCAGGAAATGGGCTCTTGCTGTGAGGTTCCTCCACATTCTTGAAAATGTTGATGTCTGGACACAAGTTCTCACGTGTGAGCATGATGTACCTACAGCTACAACAAGCACAGCGTGGACTGCGGGCATCCTTCCTGCCTCCTGTTGTCTCATGCTTTGAAGCATGAAATGTAATCATCATTACCTTATTGCTCTCCTTTCTCCCTTGGGTGCTGTGCCCTCCATCCCATCTGCTTGGCTCACAGAAATCCTCTCTCCTCTCTACAGTCTAGCTGAAACATTTGATTCGGTGGCCTTCTGTGACAGGAAATTCTTCAGGCTGGCTGTGTGAGCAAGTATTTCCTTTTATTTGTTCCAAATTTACTGGCAATTATCGACTGACCCTTTTGCTCTTGTGTTATGGGATGGTATGAAAGGAGAGGGATTGATCCATCTTCAGTAAACTGCCCTGCGGAGTTAATGATATTTTATTTTCCTGTATTATGGGAGAGAGAGGGAGAGATCCTTTTTCATTACAAGTTTGATCAATTCCGAAGTTTTTCAGGGCATTCAAGTTCCTGAACTTTACAGACAGTAAAGAATAAGATGAAAAGGCATCTAGTTGTTGTAATAAATCGTTGAATAAGATGAAGAAAAATCAGCAATTGTTCGTTTATGTTTATTGCTTTGTGCCTGTATAAATTAGGATCAAAATTCTCCAGCGAAGGAAACGCAGATCTCTGCTGTCTTTGCTGCATAAGATCTTCGAGCAACATTTATGGAGTTTGAAAATAATGTTTCTGGTAATAAATGGCAGAAATATTCTGTTTTCTGCATCAGCAGATATGAGGATTAAAGGATTTGACCATATTAAACAATTTTGCACAGCTTTGGCTTCCAAGGCTTGCAGCCTGCATTATCAGAGTTCATCTCACGGCATTTCCAGACCTGATTTAAGAAGAGAATATGTTCCGGCTTTGCAAGTTGTCACTCTCTAATTTAGGCCGTCTTTGACAGAATTAAAACCCCAAAGATAAAGAAATTATTTCTCCTCTTGAAAGTGGGATAGCTTCCTAAGGCTCCCTGCTACCCCAATCAGCCATTTGAAATGATGAAGATAATTGAATTGTGTTGTTTCTCTGTACTCCCCTGAGCTCTGCTTGTGCTGGACATGTGATAACATTGCTATGGAAACTTGAAAACAGTAGCTGCTGATCTCTGGGTGATCAAGAGGGTTTCATCTGCCATTTGTCATCCTAGTCAAGCTGGACCTAGAGTACAACAACCTGCCCTATGCCCTCTTTGAGGCAGGTATCTTCTGCTCCGTTTTTATTTTAGTTTTTAATTTCTGAATTTAAAGCCAGGGAACAATTTGTTGTTATTTTAGCTGTCCAGCACCATGCAGCAGCACAGGCACCAAAGCAAGAGTGAGATGCATCGGAGGTAACTAGGTGTGAAATAAATCCTGAGCATCTTCTTACCTTCAGGGTTTGTATCAACCCAAGGAATTTAGTCCCTGCTGTGCTCCAAAAGCAAATGATCCTGCCTTGCTCTGCCAGGATGGGATGGGGCAGGTCTGTGTTTAATGCAGTTAACCAACTATATTTTCTTACAAGGGCAAGTGCTAACAGCAAACACTGGTGCTGGAAGCTGGTCCAATTTGTAACCTTTGTTGAAACCATCCCAGCTGCCTTAGTGCTGTCTCAGTGCCTGCTGTGACAACCCCAGCCTTCCACTGCTTTTGAAGAGCCATTGCTTTGACATGGTCTGTGGGTGTTTGCGTTCCTGTACATGGTCTCCAGCTGGCTGTGCTGCTGCGGGCCCATGGATCAGGCACAGCACAGTAATGCATCTTCACCCACTTGCGTCACACCTGTGTACTGAGTTATTGTTATGACCCAGAGACCAGACTTTTACATGTTACCACCTTTGCTTAATGTGCTCTTTACCTGGTAACCAGCTAATAGACTCCTGAGAGCCCTAGAGACTGGTTTTATTTTAGAATTATGTTTTGCACTGAAGATTCATTAAATGTTAAGTGAAAGATTATACAGACAGCCATTAAGCTATGCTTGGGTAGACCCACCTTTTTGGTTTATCCTTCCTCATCTCCCAGTTTCTTTTCCAAGAACAAAAAAGTGCTTTTTAGTCACATAAGCTCTTTTGAAAAAAAAATCTAGCAAACTGTAGCATCTCGGCAGTATTAAAATTCCCCTCCAGTGCTGCGTGTCGCAAGCTGTATTTCACAAAGCTGCTTTGCCTTTATCAAAGAAAACTCTCAGAACTTTGAACGTCCTGAATGCAGATATCTACACACGTTGACTCTTGCAGCCTGAGCAGGATTAATCACAGCTGTCACACATTTAGCCATAAAACCTTTAATATTTCTAAAAGGTAGGAAGCTCCTCTGTTTATCATGTGCATCAGGGAGAGCAAACAGTTAAACTGCTGCATCAGGAGGAAGTCGTTTTGGTTGTTGCAAAGTAAGGCAGAGATGAGCTCCAACTAGGAAAACCCCCCTCTAGATATTAGACTGAGATGCTGCTCTGAATCTTCGGCAAATATTTCCTCTTGCATACAGACATATGCAAATCACACTAATTTGGTGGAATTTGCACATGGAGGCTGGTGAGAACATTAATCAGTTCCTCTAAATAGGCAATAAAAAAGGTAGCATGCCCTTTGCTCTGCCAGTAAATGCCTCATTTCGGAGGAAAGCCCATTGTTGACTTTGTCACTATTTGACATTAATTTTGATGCACCACTTCTGATATTGGGCACGTAGCATCACAAGTCCTCTCATGCATTTGAGGCAGCAAAATGCAGAAGTTTGTAGGTGCAAAAGCTCCATCGGAATTTTTTGCGTTACATTTGAGTAATGACAAACCAACAATCAGTGGCCATGGTTTCTCAAAACTGATTTGAAATCCTGGAGGTAAACTGGAAGTGCCAACAAGACAGATGTTGCTTTTCCCCTAATTCTGCACTTCAGCTTTTAGATGTGTTGGAGATGTGAACAACAGAGAAACAGTGGAGAACAAATAAAAGTTGATAGTGTCTTTTAATCTCTGAAACAACTTTGAGCATGGAGAAAACTTGGATAAGTTTGCTCTTCCTTGTGTATCTTCCTTGTGTACACAAGTACGTGTATGTAGGTGCTTAGAAAACACCCAGTGAGGTACAGCACAAGTAAAATTCTGGTTATACCCAAGCACTGATTATCTGTCCAGAGGATAACCATGCTGCAGTCACATATGGATCTGGTGGCCCTTACCGTATACAGTGATCCCTGCTAGTGCCACACCACGATGGGCTTTGTTCTGTTCAGCATAAGGTGTTCGGGAAGGCACAAGCCTTGGGCTCCAATGAGGGGAGTGCTAATGGAGGGGCATACTGGGCTTTTCCAAACCTCCAGGAGAAATTCTAACTACACTGGTGTAAATGGCAAGGTGTGCGCACTAATACTGAGCAGTAATTTGCACTCTGATGTCCTTTGTATGAGACCATAGTGATTTCCAGTGAGTTGCAAAGGGCAGATCCTGGAAGGTGTTCAGCATCCCCTGAAAGCTGCTGAAAAATTTAATTCCTTGTGGCCAGTGTCAGAGCTGAGGGGGTGTCACACACTGTGTGAGCTGAGCACCTGCCCAGTTACGCACGGCTACGACACTTCTCACTTGTCCAGGTTGTGTTTCTTACAAATCACAGAATCACAGAACATCAGGGATTGGAAGGGACCTTGAAAGATCATCTAGTCCAATCCCCCTGAATCAAGTTCAACAGGAACATCCAGGCAGGTTTTAAATGTCTCCAGAGAAGGAGACTCCACAATTCCCCTGGGCAGCCCCTTTGAGTGCTCTGTCATCCTCACTGTGAAGATGTTCTTTCTGATATTTAGATGGAACCTCCTATGTTCTAGCTTAGACCCATTGGCCCTTGTCCTATTATTAGATGATACTAAGAAGAGCCTGGCTCCATCCTCTTGACACCCACCCCACCCTTCACATGTTTATAAGCATTAATGAGGTCAACCCTCAGTCTCCTTTTTTCCAAGCTAAAGAGACCCAGCTCCTTCAGCCTTTCCTCACCAGGAAGGTGTTCTACTTCATCATCTTTGTAGCTCTGTGCTGGACTCTCTCCAGCAGTTCCGTGTCCTTCTTGAACTCAGGGGCCCAGAACTGGATGCAATACTCCAGATGTGGTCTCACTACAGTGAAGTAGAGAGGAAGGAGAACCACTCTCCATCTGCCAACCACCCCTTTTCTGATCCACCCCACGGTGCCGTTGGCTCTTTTGCCCACAAGGGCACATTGCTGGCTCATTGTCATCCTTCTGTCCACCTGCACCCCCAGGTCCCTTTCTCCTACAATGCTGTACAACAGGTCAGTTCCCAGCCTATACTGGTCCCTGGGGTTGCTCTTGCCCCGATGCAAGACTCTACATTTTCCCTTGTTATAGTTCATTAAATTTCTCTCTGCCCAGCTCTCCAGCCTGTTCAGGTCCCAGCTTTGTGTTGTCAGCAAACTTGCTGACAGTGCACTCTAATCCTTCATCCAAGTCATTAATGAATAGATTGAATAGGACTGATCCCAGTATCGACCCTTGGGGGACTCCACTCTCTGTAATTGCCAACAGATCATAATTGCCTGACTGGACACAGATTTCTAACTCCTCCTNGGAGCATCCTAGTGATATACCTGATTCAGGCTCCAGGTAGATTGCAGACTTCCCTATGATGAGGGTCAGCTCTGCATATTGGGCCCTCAGTTTCCTTGAGGAGCGAGTCTCCATTAACTAGGACCCTTCTCTTCTTCTTTCTGAAGGAGGTTGTCACGTTACTGGAAGTCCTCTCCAATTTATGTGACCATGCTAGGACTTCTGGTATGGGTTGCCTATCCTCTATATCCTTATTAGACTGGCTGTCTTCCATTAGGGGCTCATATCTATTTCTCAGTGGCAACTGGGGAGGTGAGACAGCAAGAGGGATGCTCGCCTTCTGCCATGGCCTTGCACTTGGCTCCAGTCATCCCTTCTACTTCGGCTTCTGTCTTCCACCTGAGAAATGCAGGTACGGGGCCCCCTTGATTCTGGCTCTTATTTGGCCAGTGTCCAGACTGCAGAACCTGGCTCCACCAGTCTACCTCTATTTCAGCCTGTTTTGATGCTCCTAAGCATTTCTAGTTCTGCTTGTAGCTTTTCTACCTCGTCTTGCACCTGTACTGCTTGGTTAAGCAGATAATCTACCTGGTCACACAGTAGAAAGCCTGGGAAAAGTGAGAGACTGTTGCATTCACTGTAGCCTGTCACCTGCACAGCATCATCTTGCTAGGAGACCTCTGGGTTTCCACATCAATGTGCAGTGGAGGTGACATCAGCCTGGGCTTCCTCTGCTGCCAGGTTTCCCCCCCCCTGCTCCTGGTGGCTAGAGAAGAGTGGCTCTGTCACTGCTTCATGTGGTCTAAGCGCGACTTCTGGTCTGAGCGTGACTTCTGGTTTTGCCACGTTTAAAGATCCTGTGGCTGGGACCCCACCATGTTGCTTTTTGGCTTTTCCCGTGAGAGATTCCAACCCCCAGCGGCTCCCTCTTAACTCCCCCGAGATTTCCTGTTTAAAGGGACCTCCAAATCCTCCAAAAACCTCAATAAGTAGCATTCGGGGAACAGGCACCAGATCTGTCGCTGCTCCATTACAAAGGCTAAGTTACCAAAAACGTGTCCAAATAGTGATGGCAATTACATGATTAATTAGGCATGAAAGTGTGAGTTGCTTAAAAATTTTCAACAGTTGGTGCTTAATAGCAAAGAACCCATTGTGCAACTGAATAAATCCCCACAATTGACCAAGTGGGTCTGGGGGCAGAGAAGTCCATTTACGTACAGAATTGCCAAGCCACTGTAATTAGTTACTTAATTGTGCCCAAACTTGTTTGATGCACTTAGCGTGCATGTATAATTAATGATGATTTATTGAAAAGCCCTCTTACTGTAAATGCTTTCCTTATCATTTCCTAAAACTCAATTTGCTGAGGGAAAGAGTGGAATCTGATTTAATATATATGGATAGAATTAGAATTTCCCGTTGCCTTCTTTACTGGCTTAAACCAGATAAGCTTAGAAATTATCTGTGTGTAAAGTCATACGTAGGAAGGAACCTAATACACTCAAGCTCAGTGCACTGCAGTAGCAGTAATCGCTCAAATGTTTTTCTAATCTCACACAGGAAAGGGGATAAAAGCAGATTTTTTTCGCAGGTAGCATAAAGTTGTGGACAGTGCCTCATGCTTTACCTTGTCCCACAAAGCTCCCCGCTTGGCTCTACTGTGCTCTTGAATAAACCTTAAGCTGAGCACTCTCTGCTTTCAAGGTACACACTGAGTTTACATTTCTCCGGGTGTTACGTCTCTCATTCAGTAAGAACTTTGCTTCTTGCTGCTGTTGTGCCGGTACACGGAGGAAAGTACGAGAGCGCTATGAAGAGGTAGCTAGCAAGGATGCTGCTGCTTTTTGGTCAGGTCTTCATCAAGTCTTGAAGCTTCAGTGCATCTGTAGATGTTGTGGCCATGTGAGGGGGGTTTCAGAAGCTCTCAGTAGCCAGGCTTTCAAAGCCTTCTCAGCCTTCTGTAGCATGGGTGTTTAAGCTGTTTCTAAAAATTTGTGGTTAGAAGAAGATAGGAGAAAAAATTGTTAAGTGTTTTTCCCTACTCAGCTGAGGCCCTTGTGCACGCAGGCTTCTCAGCCTTGATTCTAGTGGACATTACACAGGGAGCTCAAAAACAGAGGACAGCCTGAGTCTGAGCCTCATACCTGCTGTCCCATTTCACTCTCTGAAATAAAAGCTTCAGCTGAGGTGGACTGTGAACAGTGGGGTTCATGGCAGCCTGGAGAATGAATGCTGCCCTTTCTCCCAAAGCAACAGCTCAGCTTTCCTGATCTGAAGACTATGTCCAAGCACATCCCTGTTCCAGGAGTAGCTGCGTTACAGACTCCTGCTATTCATGTTCCTTCTTTCCAGTGTTTCTTACTTCTGTGATGGGCAAATCTCATTTCTTGGATATTTCAGACAGATAAAGAGCTAAATGCTGGAAGAAAATTCATCATTGATTTCTTCAGGTTTCCTAATAATCTTTGCACTATTACCTCTTTCCTTCTATTTTTTTACTTAACACAGCGTGGATCTGTCACTGCTCCTTTTTCAACTTATTATTTCTAGGCTTTGGTTTCCTGCCTTGCTGTTCTTGATGAGCTCAACTCTGCTCTCCCTGATCTTCTGTTCATCTTTGTTTTCAGTGACGCGCACAGATCCTCTATTCGTTCTGGCATTCAGATCTTTCCTCATTTCCTTTCTATCTTTTAACAGTCTTCTCTCATCTCTTGAGATATGACTTCCAAGCTGTCTGGCGGCTTCTTCGCCAAGCTACCCCCTAGTAAAAGGAAAAACGTGTGCTGCGTGGCAGGTCCAGAGGGGGAAAGCACAGCAGATTGCTCGATTGGTTTTTTGTTGTTTCGTTTTACAAATACCTGTTTAAATGAAAACTGGATTTATTGCTTGAAAATATACATAATCGAAGAAATACTTGCATCATCTGAAAAATAAAATTCTATGAATATAAATTAAAATACATCATTTGGAGCCTATTTACTGCGGTTTTATTAGAACATTCTAAATCAATGCCTCATCTCTTATTCCTTCCAAATTGTTCTCAATGTTATTTTTAAAGCAGATTTCACAGATACAAGTTGTGGAAGAAAAAATAAAGTGTAAATGATTACAGCAAGGAAGCTGGAAAATTACTTAGGCCCCAGTTTTCCATCCTATTGTATGTGAGTAAACAGAGCAAGAACCTAATTGATTTCAAAATCACTTCATGTGGTAACACGTATGTGGCAAGATTTGTGCTTCAATCGTCACCAGCAACCTGAAAAAGTACGATGGGTTAATTGTTTTCTCCTTTTCTTGATCTTTGCCTAACTTGGCTGCACCAGGACGAGCTGTGGTAACTCTTTCTTTTATCAGAATTAGGGTTGTTCTGCAGAGCCCAGTGATACGCGGACGTAGAGTCAATCTGGTTCATAAAAATTAGAGCAAATCATACCAGTAATAATGTTTCACCTCTTCAAAGCTCTTTACAGACATTAACTAATGAATTATCCCAGAAACCATGTAATGTAGACGAGTGTCTCTGTCCTCATTACAGAGATGGAGAAAGTAAGGTAACAAGGATAAATCACTTGTCCTGGGCCCCAGAGGAGCTGACAGCAGGGGAAGGATTTGTAACGGAGGGATTTCTATCCAGACGTTGTGGAAGGGCTGAGATTGCGCTTTCCTTGATGACTGTCTCTCGTACAAAAAATGGCCAAAGGTGGGTAAACATCATCCCTTTCCCCCATCCTTCTCCTTCCCTGTGGCAAGTTTTATTGCCACTTGCTCTCAGAGACGTTTCTAAAAGGTCTGTGTACGATGAGTTGGGGGGAGAGTGTAAAGGTCAAAAATTGTATCCTGGAAAACGGTATTTTTTTGCATTTCCCAGTCTGATGAGTCATTCATCGCTATGACATACCGTGTCTGCTTTTGTTAGTCATGTCATATTAGACTCAGTGAGCGAGAATGATCCTGCCTAGTCCAGGCTGGCTGATTTCATGAGACAACTTAAATTGAGAGTGACACTAAAGTGCAAAAGAGTAATCTGGGGGAATGCAGTTAGTTTGCTTCAGATCTTATTTCTTCTGTACGTTGGACTGACATGGATGTTTTTCTTCATAACCTGCAGTTCACAAGCAGCTGAGTTCTCTGAGATTATGCACTTCACAAAAGTGACACTACTTTATTGAAATAGGTAAACAATTTGTCACTGCTGAAACTCGAGGGTAGTAATTTATTACAAATTGCATCATTATTCTACAATACAGGACATGTGAGTCAGATGAAACACATCTAGCTAATTCTGAGTTTCAGGGTAATCAATGAAGCCTTTCTTAGATTAAAATATGATCTATTATCTAAAGCCATTTACCAGGGCCTGAGTTGGAACTTAAATATTTCCTTAATATTTCCTTAATTTCAAAAACAAGCCCACTTTTCCGTTCGTGCTCTCAGTCAGTGTGTGTCATGGTGTTCTGATGAGCAAATCCACTGAGAATGTCCTTTATTCTCTGCGGTTCATCACAGGGTCCTGTTTTGTGTTGTGAAGGGAGGTGATTCTCCCCCACTACTCTGCTCTTGTGAGACTTTACCTGGAGTCCTGTTGTTCAGTTCTGGAGGCCCCAATACAAGAAGGACGTGGAACTGTTAGAGCAAATCCAGAGGAGGTCACAAGGATGATCAGTGGGCTGCAGCCCCTCTGCTATGAGGACAGCTTAAGGCAGTTGGGGCTTTTCAGCCTGGAGTCTATAGGGGAAGCTTGTAGCAGACTTCCAGTATCTGAAGGGGCTGTAAGAAAGCTGGAGAAAGACTTTTTCCAAGGGACTTCAGTGGACAAGGGGTATGTCCCTTGTCCACAAGCTAGAAGAGGGGAGATTTAGATGGTATCTGAGGAAGAAAATCCTCCCTGTGAGGGTGCTGAGGCACTGGAACAGGTTGCCCAGGGAATCTGTGCCTGCTCCATCCTTAGAAGTGTTCAAGGCCAGGTTGGGTGGGGCTCTGGACAACCTGGTCTGGTGAGAGGTGTCCCTACCAATGGCAGGGACCAACCTCCAAGGTCCCTTCCAACCTAAGCCATTTTATGATTCTGTGATTCTTTACTGAGGGTTTCCAGCAGAACAAGGGCTCGTGCCAGCTGTGCCCAGATTCCTTTCCCTTCCTGACCACTTCTCTGACCATCTAGGTGCTTTGGTGACCTCCTTCTCACAGATAAATTTTCCATCAAGTTGTTGAGTTTGTGTCTAAGAGGTGTTGAGCTGAGCTTTGGCCCTTGAGAGCGAGACCCTGGATGAGATTCGGTGTATAGTGGGATATGTGGCAAAGTGGATGGGCAGGGGGCTTCTTGCAGACTGTGTGCCCAGCAGATCTGCTGCTTCACTCTCCTCTAGCTCATGTCATGCTGATGGCTTTTTTTGTGGGTAGTTTGTATTGTCACAACCCTGACATGAGTGCTGAAAATACCTCTGACTGAAGACAAGTCATCACCTAAGAGGCTGAAGCCCTTTCCCTCTGTTGTAAGCTCTGGAACAACTCCTGAAGTTGTTTGGGAACTTGTCTCATATTTACACTCTGAGCTGACCAAAGTCAGGTCTAGCATTACAAAAAACCCAGCACCAGTGTGGCTGTAAACTTACACCTGTGTCTCTGTAAACTCTACCTTGCTCTAACCACCTTTCTTTTGGCTCTTTCCCTGGTTCAACCCATAAGATGTCTTTTGGTAAAACAAGTTGTTTTGCAGTAGTGGTGGGCTTGTACATGCTGGGAGTACCTAGACCTGCCTGAAGTGAAGCACAGTATATTGCTTTGCAGTATAGCAACCCCTGCATTTTAAATGTTTCAAAAGCTGTAAGATCTTCCTGAGATAGGAAAAGATGTTTTTACATCCACAGGAAAACAAAAGGAATTTGGAAAATGTTACCAGGTAATCAGAAAGCTGGAATATTTTGATTAACTGAAAAGCAAGTTTTAGAAAGAAAGAAGTCAATTGAGTGGAAGGTTTCCTTTCAGGCTGAGTTAGTAATGATGTTTATGCATGTCTGGTAGGTAAGTTGAAATCACAGAGAATGATTATTATTGAACAAACTGGATGTACCATGGGCCCTGATGGGATGCACTCGTGAGTGCTAAGGGAGACAGCAGAAGTCATTGTATTAGGAGGGAACAACATGCTGGCCATCACTTGTAGGCAATGTGTGCCATCTAAACAAAGCCTGTAAGTATAGGGCAGAGAAACACTCTTGAAATCAGAGTGAAAACCCTGGACTACAAGGTCTGTGTCTGAGGCTGGGGTTCCTGCTGAGTTCCTAAGGGTAAGGCCCTCTTTCTTGTTAAGAGGTTTTTTCCTCCGTCCCAGTAACCCTTGGCAGGAGGAGTTGGATTTCTTTCAGTCAAAGTCCCCTTATGGCAGTGGATGTGCTTGAGATACTTAGGTGATTAATGACTCTACTTAAGGGCTGGTTACCCAGGGAGAGTTCAATTCATCTAACTTCACTGGAGCATTATATCCTGTGTGTTGTCATCGGTGAAGACACAGTCATTTGCCAATTCCTGTAGGCAAATTCTGTCTTTCAGCCTACAGGTGATGAGTCTTCCTTAGCTTTCTCCAAAGAATGCAACCACAGCTAACAAGCCCCGTAGATTTCATTGTGCCCAAGGACATGGCTTTTGGGGAAAACAATGATTGCATTGGTCTGTGTTTAGGATTTCGAGCTACAGGGTGAAGACTCAGGCAATTGCTGGGGAAGGCTTGAGGGAGAAAAATAAGTGTAACCCAGTCTTCACGTCTGGGTTTCCTTTCTCTCCCTCAGCATCGGTCTTGCGTTACTGTTTTCCTTGTGTGCTGTCTGGCTGAGTTCCCTAAAAAGTACTCCCCAGGGAGCTTGTTTAACATGTCCACAGTCACCGCTGCAGGAAGTGCACATTGGAATGGGAAAAAAATAACCCTTAGTGCGAAGTCCTTGATGTCTGCTGGTGGAAGGGCTGCTCCATTCTGCAGGTGAGGTCCAACTGCCACCACCCTTAGTGCCTGGCTTCATGAAGCTTCACAGCACCCCTGATTCAGCCCAAGAATATAAAATTGAAGTAGGCAGAAAGGGAAATTTGTAGGACATTTATATCTCACGGGTGGGTGTAGGTCATTTCTGTCTTCCTGATTGGTTCAGGGATTGATGATGTGGGGCTACAAGTGAAAAAGCAAATGGCAAAAGCCAGTTAACTTGAGGGTAGTGAGTATCCTGGAGGCTGCTGTTCCTCAGACCCATACCCATGCACTGCTGCCTTCTGCTCAAGGGGAAACAGGGAGAAGCTCATGTATGCCTGCACTAGGAAGAAGATGAGCTGATAACTCCTCTGAGGTAACTTCTCCAGCAGCTGCACAGCCCTTCTGCAGCCCAGGTGCAGAATTAACAACTTTTCCTTTGCAGTCTCTCTTTCTGCAGAGCTTACAGGGCTGTTCAAGGGAGTTACCAGCTTGGTGAGGAGTTTGTACATCAGATAAGCAAATAATCTGAGATTCATTTGTCAGGATGGCGAACGGGCTGTGTGGCTTCCTGGTGGCATGCTTGTTGTCACATAATGGACAGGAGTGTCATTCCCCTGTCACAGCACATCCCAGGCCTGGTCTGCACCTTGTAGTTCAAGCAGCAGCATGAGCTTCAACTCAAAAAAACCCAATTTATGAACTGTTTTATTTGAGATATTGCCTAAAGTTGCTTTTGAAAATGGCTGTTAGTCACCTCAGTCACTTTGATACTGCTCAGAATTGTATTTCCTGCTCAATTCCTCACTTGGTCAGACAGCAGTAATTAAGGCTTAACATGCAGAATTTAAGCCAGAAAGGACTTGCTGTGCAGAAGATGTATGTGGGCACTGGGGAGTAAATTTAGCAGCTTCTAGTTGTAAATATTTTACCACTTTATCTGTGAGATTATGACCACAATACACAATGGGAGTTGGAGACTGAAGATGAAAATGAGGCTGTCTGCCGAGGGTGATCGTGCGCTGGAGCACAGTGGAAGCTGCTTTGAGCCACTCTGGCCACTGGGTTAATTTATACTTACCACACCCCTAAATCTAGAAAATGAGGGGAAGGTTATAAGTTAGTTCATTAGTTAAAGTAATAAGATACTCTCTGGAAAGATCTAGCACTGGTCCTAGGAAAGCTTTTTCCTGGCTCTCCCTTTTCTAAGTCCTAAGTCTTCAAGTAAGAAAAGATGCCTTGATTTGCAAAACACAGGCAGGAGGAGTCACTGGGGTTACAATGGCTCTGGCAAGTTGTAATGAAGCCTGAGGATGAGCAGACAGCAGCCAACCCCTTATCCCTCACCTGGTCTGTTGGCTCTTTATCCTGTGTGTTGTCAGGAGCAGATCCAAGTTAACAGTGATTAGGAAATAACTCTCTGAAAGTCATTTATCTGAAACTTTTCCTGTTCCAAAAACACAAGGAGCAGATGGAGAAGTGGTTCTCTAGACCTGGGCTCACGTGAGAAACCAACACTGTGGGTTATTTCAATCAAGTACCTGGTCTGTCCTCTCCTGGCCTAGGAGAGGAATCAGTGCTTGCCAAAGCCTGTGCAGTATTTGGGTACAAATTCTCTGCTAGGTAGGTCCAGTGATACTTGAAGAACAGAGTGAAAGCAGAAGACCGTATGTCCAGAGAGGGCGTGGAGGCACCATCTGTGGAGGTGTTAATAAACCAGGCAGACGTGGTATTTCAGGAGATGAGTTAGTTGTTGATGGTTGTAGGGCAGATGGTTGGACTTGACGATCTTGAAGGTCTTTTCCAACCTTGGTGTTTCTGTGATTCTATGATCTGGATTTCAGCGTGCTCACGGTTGGAGCGTTACTTCTCATGAGCCTCTAATTAAAGCCAAAGCATGAAAACGCTCTCTTAGTAAGGTATTACACTGTTAATTCTGTTACTTGACCAGTTGCATGAGAGAAGTGATAGATTGAGCTCCCCGATAGTTTATTCTTATGGCACATGAGTTGTTTGTTTTTTGCAGCTGAGCAGAGTGACAGCTCTGGGCTTGCTGCTGTGCTGAGTGTTATAGATTGCATTTGCAATTCCTCCATCATTCCCTATTTGCATGGACATCTTAGTGCCTCTGGACCTTCACACAATTATCTCTCAGGATTATTAATCAGGTCCCAAAACATTAACACATCCAATCAAGTTAATTGAAAGAGATAGTTTTTATTAAAAAGAAATCCTGGCAAGGCCTGTAGCCTGTGTAATCAGATTGTTCTACAGACTCTCTAGGTCTGGTGCAAAAGAAAATCCTCTTACCTACGACACAAAGCAACTAGAGCAAAAATAGCTGCTACTACTGAGACCTCACTGTGTTTGCTTAACCTGTGGCTTTGCATCAGGCAGCAAGGATGGCTTATATAGTCCAGTTTTTAAGGCATGAGTCCTGTGTGCAGTACAGTGATATAATACCCTCTATAGAGCCTGTTCCTAGTAATTTTCAGCATCTTCACTTTAAATTTATACAGTTTTGTGTATCTTCAGCATGAATGGATGGTTGAGGTAGCTGCATTAATGAAACCTAACATCTATCTCGGTGAGTCAGTGAAAGCCAGCAAATTTATTCACCACAGATATGCTAGTTGAAGTGTAGGTAATTCACAGCATCCATGTTTCCGTTTCGATTCCAGCAGCAGTATGGCTGTGAAGCCAGTCCTCTATTGTCCCCCCTGATACTGTGCTGATTCAATTCACAGCTCTGTTTTGCTGTGCACAAACTGCCCCAGGCAATGCATCCCAACCTCTAATGGAGATAAAAGGTTTGAAACAGTGATAAGTTTTGAACCACGCGCATGGTGGGCATGTTTGGTGGAGGGGAGCAGATTAAATCTAGTCCCCAGTGAATGCTTGAATTACATATAGTGTAGACGTAGAAGCCTCTGTACCAGATTGAATCTAATAATTTACTTTGCTGTATGAAATTACTTGCTAATGTAGATATAGCGGTGAAACTACAATGAAGATGCTCTTTGTAACTGGTGGCTGTGGAATTAGTATCTAAACAACCAGCACCTGAAGTTTTCCAGCACATCTAGAGCTGTATACTGGACTGACCTGGTGAATCGTGTGCTCTTCACATGCTGTGCTTGTGTATCTCATTCCCTTTGAAATCTTACCAAAAATACCACAAGACCAAAACTGGACAAAATATTTGGTTCTCTGTAGACTAATGCAGAAGTCAAGATCAATATGTTGGCAAGTGTGAAGAATAAAACTTTATTACCACCTCAGCACCGCAGATACTGCCATCATGTCCTCAAATGGTTTTCTTACTTGTAGAAGGACAGGGTAATTGTCCTCTGTCAGGGTTTGTTTTCAACAGTACTTTATAGGAAATGAGATTGCAGACATATTGAGGATCTAAATTATCAGCTGTGAATCTTAACCTGACCTAGTTGGGGTGGGCATGGACTTGATAAGGTTTCAGTGACAGGAAAATCCAAATCTGAAGCTTCCCATGAACTCCCAACTCTTTGCACCTCTCACTGTTCTGATACCATATCAGATGATAACGCTCACTGCCTTAGAAAGAGGAGGCCTCTCTTAGCCTCTTGGGTGACTCACATTTTCTTGTATTTAGTGCTTCTTTGCAAAACATGTCACAAATGAATCTTCACTCCTGAAGGGTTGTACTAGCTTGTCCATATGAGCTTAATCCCGTAATGATGGGAAGACCAACAGGCTACTGGAGTTCTTGCAGCAGTTCCTTCAGCTCAGCTGTGTGACATTTTGGCTTTTGGACAGATGTTCAAGGCCAGGATGTTGATCCAGGCTGCTGTGGGTGTGCATTACCCATGGGCTTTGTGAATAATTCCATGCAGTATGTTAGAGGTGATTGATAAGGCTTTGATAGAACCATCTTCTTACTGCAATGCCAGTGCTCCACACTACTCTGCTGAAACAACTTCCTTGTCCATATCCAGAGGACATATAGTTTTCATGTGTAGTCACCTGATGGGCTTCTTTTTACCACAGTGTAGCTTGTGTAGATGGTAGAGAGTAAAGCAGAGAAAATGTGTATGGCTGTGGTAGACTTCTGTTCTACCAGGGAGACACTGAGCAGACCCTCACCAAAACCATCATGTTAAAAAAAGACTGTAAGATACATAACAACCTGTGAAGCACCAGTGTAAGAAACATCCTCACCTCCTTATGCACCATCCTGCATTACTGATGCCAGAAGTTTATTACAAGGTCTATGGTTTTTTACCATTTGTGTGGTTTCCTGTCTTTAAGTCTGATTACTTCACTCACTGATTTCACATCTCATTTTTCATCTGTTAATGCCCTGCTGCAGTGACTTGGCTCTCCAACAATACAGAGAATATTGTACCTAGAGGGGTTTTTACTGGTTTTGACCACTTATTTCTGACCTTTCTTTACCTTTTAAAACTCATGCTGACAAATCTAAATTTTGGACCAAAATGAGTTGGAACTAAACCTTGAAAAAAAACCCAACAAACCCTTTATTAAAGTTACCCTGGCACTGCTGTGTCAGCATCAGTGTGATTAACCTGCCACGCAAATGTGGGTGCTATAAAATGAACTTGCTCCAAGGCAGCTTTGATTTGCATGCTCAACACTTTCCAAGTGTTGCGTTCATAAATCAGTAGGTTTTGTGTGTGTCCCTTCTGGGTAAGTGTTTTCTCTTCACTCTTTCCCCGGTCCTGCAGCTCAACGTGTATATCATGGCCATGCAAGACCTGCCTAGCATGCAAATTTTGAGGGACTGATTTTTGTTCTTAGGTGCAAGGGGAGACCTA
Source organism: Rhinopomastus cyanomelas (assembly GCA_013400115.1). Lineage (NCBI taxonomy): Eukaryota > Metazoa > Chordata > Aves > Bucerotiformes > Rhinopomastidae > Rhinopomastus > Rhinopomastus cyanomelas. Next base: position 30,810 of record VXBP01002550.1, read on the forward strand.
TTGCCCAAGCTCTCCAAATACACAAATCATTAATTGCTTGTGGAGGACAGTAATAAAGGGGGAATAAGAGAAAGTGACCTGCCAGTGCATTAGCAGGAAATGCAGTCCTGCAGAACGCTTTGGCTGTCTATACAGTTTGAGCTCCTATGAGCAGAATCACTAAGAACAGAAGTTAAAATTGCCTTTTATTTGGAATTCTGCATTTCTCCTGGAGAATCTGAGCTACTGGAGTTTCAAACCAACGTAGCCAAAAGTCTTTCAGTTCAGATCACCATGTTTTCTAGGTGCCAGTTGTTTGTGATGGGGAGTGTGGCTGGCTCTGCCCAAACATTATCGATGCCAAGTTCATTTAAATTGCATAAAGCTAATTGACCCAGTGCTGTGGAATGGGATTTATTTCACAGTATCACAGTATCACAGTATTATC
>VXBP01002551.1:0-115753 GCA_013400115.1 Rhinopomastus cyanomelas
TTGCAGATCAAGTTGTGTCTTTCTGGCTGTTACAGGTCATTTATTCCCTTAATTGATCTATTGTTTACATGGATTTTTTTTCCTAGACCTGTTAGAGGGAAAGTCTGATGAGGAGAGTCTCGGGGAGCTGGGGTTTTTTAGCCTGGAGAAGAGGATTCTCAGGGGAGAACCTTATCACTCTCTACACCTACCTGAAGGGAGGTTGTAAAGAGGTGAGGGTCAGACTCTTCTCCCAGGCAGCTATCAGGGAACTAGGCAACTAGCAGGAAAGGACCTGAAGCTGCTCCAGGGGAGGGTTAGGTTGCATGTCAGGAATTCCTTCCTCACAGAAAGGGTGATCAGACACTGGAAGGGACTGCTCAGGAACATAGTGGAGTCCCCATCCTGGAGGTGTTTAAGAAAAGACTGGCTGTGGCACTTAATGCCACGGTCTAGGTGATTGTGGTGATGTTAGGTCATGGGCTGAGCTTGATGATCTCAGAGGTCTTTCCAGCCCGAATCACTCTGTGATTCTGTACATACAAGGATTCTGTCTGTGTAGCTAAATATGTCTCATGTTTAGTAAACAAAGAAATTGCTGAATTCATGAAATAAAATACACAATCATAGTTGTGCAAACTAGGCTTTGGGGAAAAAAAAGCCCTTTTGTGCAGATATCTAGTTTCAGAATCTTACAATGTTGAACAAGGTATTAGGACCTAGACTGTGGTGATGTTAGATCACAGGCTGGGCTGGATGATCTTAAAGGTCTTTTCCAGCCTCAATAATTCTGTGGTTCTGTTTATACAGCTGGCTCCCATGGCAATTAGTTATAGATTGTGGTAAAAAAAGATAAACTTGTTTTATTTTACTAATTATTATCTGTTTGTATATTCTCCCTGATAAAACTGAAGTCAAAAAGCAGCACATTAAAGTGGGACATAATAAATAACTTGTTCTCTAAACTCCTTTACAATGACATTCCTTAGTTTTACATGATTCTGTGTTATCGTTCCTTGGTTCTTGCTTTCCAAGTTTAGAAATCCTTTGTCTGCATGAACCTTCTTTGTATGGGTGCTGTATTGCTTTCTGGGGTCATTTGGTTGTCTTTATATGTTTTCTTCTTCTGCTCTATGCTTTTAGAGATGAAGTGCCTAGAAAGGCATGCAGCAGTCAAGCTGTGGGAACACCACGGGTTTGTAGAGAGAGATAATGATGTTTTGCCTGTTGTTTTTCAGCTTTCTTTAATGATTCTTACTATTGTTTTCCTTATTCACTGCCCTTGAGCTGTGAACTGACATTTTCAAAGAAATATCCATAATGATCCCAAGATCTTTCCTGAATATCAAGACATAATTTGAAGCACATTGATAAATATATATAGAGAGAGACACTTTTCCCCCCATATGCTTCAAATTTCATCTGACATTGATTGATGCTCTTCTCAGTGTCATCTCATTATAGGACAAGGGGCAATGGGTATGAGATGCAACATAGGCGGTTCCACATAAATATCAGAAGGAAATTCTTCCTGGGAAGGGTGACAGAGCACTGGAATGGGCTGCCATGGGGAGTTGTGGAGTCTCCTTCTCTGGAGACATTTAAAACCCACCTGGACATGTTCCTGTGCAACTTCATCTAGGTGATCCTGCTGTGTCAGGGGGATTGGACTAGATGATCTTTCAAGGTCCCTTCCAATCCCTAACGTTCTGTGATTCTCTGACTCTGTGATTCTGTTTCATCATTCAATGTTGTGAGATCACTCTGCTACTCATTACAGTCTGCTTTCATTTCTAATATCCTGAATAAATTTGTATCATGAGGAAACTTTGTCACCCCACTATCTAGTCCTTTCCTGAGCTTTAAATGAGTCGAAGAGCATTCATGTGGGCCCACGGTTTAACTTCCCTGTCTTACAAGAAATGACTGCTCTTATGCTTTGCATTCTACCTTTTAATAAGTCATTTATCCTGTAAAGGACCTTCCTTGCAGTTCCACACAGTTTAATTTTTTTAAGATCCTTTGGTGAGAAAGCTTGTCAAAAGCTTATTGGAAATCCAAATATGGAAGATCAATTGAAACAGCCTCATCTTCATTTATCATCTCTTTCAGAGAGCTTGAATACCCCCGAGAGACATGACTTTGTATCCTGGATTTTCTTTGTTTGTCTGTATGCTACTTTATTAGAGCTTTTATCAATTCATTTGGCATAAAGATTTCTTGGTCTGAACTTTCCATACGTTTCCATTAATTCCTTAAAGAGAAACTCAGCAATCTGTGTCTCCATGTGCTTGAGGAGTACTTCCAGGTGTGGGTTTTTTGTATTTCTTTATTCTTTTAGGATTGGTACTGGAACATGACAACTTACTCTTTTCTGATTTCAAACTTTCCTTGTTCACATTTCAGTTTGAGGCAGTCACTCTGATTTTTCTCCTAGAAAGAATTTATGTGCCAAGTCTCAATTATTTCCTAACAAACATCAAGGAGCTGCAGCGAGTGCAGAGGAGGGCAGTGAAGCTGGTGAAGGGCCTGGAGAATAAATCTTGTAAGGAGAGATTGAGAGAGTTAGGGCTGTTTAGTTTGAGGAAGAGGAGGCTGAGGGGAGACCTCATCGCTCTCTACAGCTACCTGAAAGGACATTGTAGAGACGTTGGTCTCTTCTCACAGGGAGTTAGTGACAGAACCAGAGGGAAGGGCTTTAAGCACCAACAGGGTGGGTTTAGATTGGACATCAGGAAGAAATTCTTCATGGAGAGAGTGGTCAGGCACTGGAATGGGCTGCTCAGGGTGGGGGTGTAGTCCCCATCTCTGGATGTGTTGAAAAGTCTCTTAGATGTAGTGTTGGGGGAACTGGTTTAGGGGTGAACTTGTAGAGTAGGAATGATGATTGGACTTGATGATCCCAAGGGTCTTTTCCAACCTGAATATTTCTATGATTCTATGAAACACCAAAGTGATTGTTTCCAGTTCTTTAATAAAGCACAATCCTCTTGACCAATTCTTGCTCCTATAAACCCTTCAGAAGACACATTACTATTGATATATTCATTTGGAAAAAACACCACATCAGTTTGTATGGAAACTGGCCTTTTTCCTGTCCAAATTATGATTTTCAAGTTTGACTTCGTGACTTGCCCTTTCCCATTTTTTTTTTTTTAGCTGAATATAGCTTCCAGATTTTGATTTGTTGAGTTTGATTGGGGCTTGAGCATAGATCCCAATGTCATTTGTTATCCTCCTTCCCCTCCTTCATAAAAAGTGAAATGGTTAACAGTATTGATGTGTGAATTACCTCTGCAAGACACTTGAATCAATCCCATGCTGAGGGATTTCACCACCCCCACCGCGCTCTCGAAACCCGATGAAATGTGAGGATAGACGACGACACGGTAGTCTGGGTTTCAGCACGTTGCTAATGTGCTGCTGGCCAGAGTCAGTTCTGCTGGATATCCAGTACTAGCACTGCTGGTGATGGGTAGGTTGAGGGTTAGGAGCTTTGCTGTCTCCTCTCTGCTTGTGGTGCAAGCATTACTCAAGCAGTGCCTTTAAAAGTGTCTTGCCACCTTAGGTGTCTGAGGCATATCTCCTTAGAGGGACATCCATTTCAACCCCAACTCAGTATTCACAGTCCATGATGTGCGCTCTTATGTGGTTTCTACCCAATCTCTGTGTATGTTTGAAAGCCGTGTGCCATGAGAGCAGCTCTGTGAAGGCACTTGTTATTAGTGTGCCTCATTTGTTTTGCTAATAGCACACCCAGTGCTGCTACTGACATCAGTAAAACATCTTGCAAAGGAAATGCCTCTTGAAAATGAGGCTCTGCTCTCATTCAACATTTTGAAAGTAATGAGAGAGAGAACTTCAGGTGCACATTGTCTGACTGCTGAGCTGTTTAATTTTTAGAAGGGGAAGCTTTATTAATATATTGAGCAAAGAATGACAGGTGGTTGAAGTGGGGAAGATGATGTTTCTATAGCAGAAGACTTTGTTGACAGGAAGCAGATTTGATTTTGGAACTACAGCCAGTCTATGAAAAAACCAAAACACAACCATAAACCAATAATCAAACAAACACCAAGAAAAATCTTATCCCCAAACCAGGTTTCATCAAGAAGATATTTAAGGATAGACAAATATTAAGCTTTTCTGAATTAGACACTCTCTGCTCTTCTATTTAAGGTTTATTTCATCAACTGAGGGATGGGATGCCATCCAGAGGGACCTGGATAGACTGGAGAGGTGGGCCTAGGTGAACCTTATGAGGTTCAACAAGGTCAAGTGCAGAGTCCTGAACCTGGGTCAGGGTAACCAGCACTATCAGTACTGGCTGACATAAGATCTACTGGAGAGCAATAGTCCCTGTAGAAAGGGACTTGGGGGTGCTGGAGGATGAAAAATTAGCCGTGAGCCACCCGTGTGCAATCACAGCCCAGAAAGCCAGTCACATTCTGGGCTGCATAAAAAAAAATGTGCCCAGCAGATCAAGAGAGGCGATTCTGCCCCTCTATTCTGCCCTGGTGAGACCTCACTTGGAGTATTATGTCCAGTTCTGGAGCCTCCAGCACAAGAAGGATGTAGACAGACTGGAGCACATCCAGAGGAGGGCCACTACAATGATCAGGAGAATGGAGCATCTCTCGTATGAGGACAGGCTGAAACAGATGGGGCTGTTCAGTCTGGAGAAAAGAAGGCTCTGCGGGGACCTTCTTTTGACCTTCCAGTACCTGAAGGGGGCCTACATGAAAGCAGGGAAAAGTCTTTTCAAGGTTTGTATGGATAGGAGCAGTGGGTTCAAGCTGGGAAAGAAAGGTTTAGAAAAGTTCTTCAGTGTGAGGGTAGTTGATGGCTGGAATGGGCTGCTGGGGGAGATGGTGGGGAACCCCATCCCTGGAGTGATTCAAGGTCAGGCTTGATGAGCCTCTGAACAACCAGACCTAGGTAGAGTTGTCCCTGTGTAGGGAGGTTGGACTAGATGACCTCTAGAGGTCCTTTCCAGCCTGGAACCTTCTGTGATTCTATGATTCTACTGTAAGAGCTAGCAACTGCTTTTCAGCTAGGATATTCTGGTGCATGTTGTAATGTCTTTCTGATGAGATACCCTGCTGCTTGTTAAGTTAGTCCAAACCTGAACATCACAGCATTTAAACTTTGCATTTAAACTTCAGATTCACATACTAGATTTTTGGCCACAAATAACCCCCTGCAGCTACAGACTGGGGGGGGATGAGTGGCTGGAGAGCAGCCTGGCAGAGAGGGACCTAGGAGTACTGGTTGGCAACCAGTTGAACAGGAACCAGCAGGGTGGCCAAGAAGGCCAATGGCATCCCAGCTTCTGTCAGGAATGGTGTGGCCAGCAGGACAAAAGACCTAATTCTCTCCCTGTACAGGGCACTGGTAAAACCTCACCTTGAGTACTGGGGGTAGTTCTGAGCCTCTCACTTCAAGAAAGAGAGAGGGGCTGAAACAGGTCCAGCGGAGCAACAAGAGTGGAGAATAGACTGGAGGGAAAGTCTCATGAGGAGAGGTTGGAATTATATAGCCTGAAGAAGAGGAGACTTGGGAGGAAACCTTATCACTTCCAACTACCTGAAGGGAGGATGCAGTCAGGTGGGGGTCAGGCTCATCTCCCAGGCAACTAGCACCAGGACAAGAGAGGAGGGCCTGAAGCTGCCAGGGGAGAGTTAGGTTGGATATTAGGAAGCCCTTCTTCATGTAAAGGGTGATCAGACACTGGAATGGACTGTCCTGGGAGGTGGTGGAGTCCCCATTCCTGGAGGTGTTTAGGACTGGCTGTGGCACTTAGTGCTGTGGTCTAGGTGATGTTAGGTCATAGGCTGAGCCTGATGATCTCAGAGGTCCTTCCAGCCTGAATCACTCTGTGATTCTGTAGATACAAGGATTCTATCTGTGCAGCTAAATATGTCTCAGGTTTAGTAAACAAAGAAATTGCTGAATTAATGAAGAAAAGTACACAATCATAGTTGTGCAAACTAGGCTTTGGGAAAAAAAAGCCCTTTTGTGCAGATATCTAGTTTCAGAATCTTACAATGTTGAACAAGGTATTAGGGTGAAAAATTTTTAAACCTGTTAAGTACATAATGTCTGACAGAATTAGGACTTTCTGCTAATACAACCCCACAAAACTGCCATGATGTTAATAAGTGTAATATTTCAGTTTTCAAGACATTTTTCTGTGAAAATACTCAATATTTAATAACTGTGAATTTGGAGTTTTCCAAAGCTTTCTGAAGGTTTAACTTGTTCTTTCTGTCTGACACTAACACTAATTGTGTTTAAAATTAATAATCCTCACTGGTTTCTGTAGCCGTTGCGTTGGCATTGTTATCTTTCCGTTTGATAGTAATGACATTTGTTAACTGTGTGTCGGTCTTTATCAGTTCTTCCCATTCACTTCGGCTTCTCTTTTACGTGAGAAACACTATTAGGGTTGGATGAAATCTCTAATAGGTTATTTAATCTCCTTTTAACTGTAAAAAAGTAATTTCCCTACTGCAGACAGTCTCTAATCCATGGGTATCCCAGTCTAGGATATTGCCAGGATATTACTAATAGGCATCTTATTGCTAATGCTATGTGCTGCTGTCATTATCGCACTGTATCTTTTCATGAGTTTGGTGATAAAGTTAATACAGGTGCTTATACGTCTGGTCTTCTATTTAGTCCTGAGCAAGCAGGCTGTAATTTAATATATTTTATAGTTTTAATAGTTTTTTTCTTTGCTGCATCATGCATTCCTAGTATAGTCTTTCAATTGGAACACTGGCTCTTGTCTGCTGTTGACCTTGAAGAGAACTTTTGTTTCTTGCACCTTCAGAATTTGGTCCATCTGTTAGCAAAGCGCTTTCATCTTTCAGACTTCTAAGACTTGTAGACCAAACATGAAGTATGGAGTAAGAGAGGGGGAATTATTTTTGCTTTGTATACCCTTTTCAGATGTTTTTCCTTTAAACTCCATTTCTGCAGGTCTCTTACATATTTATATGTAATAATCCAAAATGTTTATGAAATGCAAAAGATTTTTGCAAGTCTTGGAAGGAAATTATTTCCTTTTACATTAAAGTATCTGGAGCACCCACCGCTCGTGTTTTATTCAGTTAGGGTCTTTCTCATGACTGAATGGCAGAACTTTGATACTCTTTTCACTGCATCTAAAGTAGCTCTCTGTCCTTATACCAGCAGATCAATAGAAGAATATCAATGCTGAGATCTGTGATGTAAATGTTAGAGGAAAATTTGCAATCACAGCTAATAAAAAAGCTACTGAACCCATAGAAGTTTTCCACTGATTTGTGTTAATAATCTAGCTTTGTGGGTAATTAGCTGTTAACCTATTAGGTTAATATGAAGTATTGTAGGCAATACACGTCTTGACCCTTATCCATGAGACACACTGCAATTAGTAACTTAAGGGCCTGTTTTGAGGTGATCACAGAACATTAGGAATTGGCAGGGATCTCAAAAGATCATCTAGTCCAATCTCCCTGTACCCTCATCCATAAAGTAACAGGCACTTCTATGAATCTAGACTTCTCCACAATTAATTTCATTATAATAAGTGCAAGACTCACTCTGATTCAGAAACAGTAAATCAGACAGGTTCTGCTTACATTTGTTCCTCTGTGGAGAACACGGAGTAGGTAGGTTGCACTTATTTTTCTAAAATAAGCCAAAATTCGTGTTTACTGCTGAATTCAAGGATTGCTCAACGTGTTCTCATAGAACAGAATGAGCTTTGGGTATTTCAGAAAGCTTGATCCTAGTGCTGGACTGAAAAGCAGCCCGTGGGAACATAGCCTTGGCTGGGAGTGCCTCTTTGGGCCACAGTTCCTCTTCTCCCAAAGGAGGAGCAAGGAACTTGCAGCGTTTCTCCTCTGGTTGTAAACCGTGGGTTTAGTTAGTATGCTGCAGCTGTGCAGATTTTCATTTCTGATAAAACTTAGCCTGAGAGGTATTTGTTGATGATTGTCAACAATCAAATGAATTATAGATGATGTTGGTAAACAAAATGCAGCCTTGATGAATGATGAGATGGCTATACTATGACATGACTGCTAAGTCATTCAAAGCACTGATTAAACCCATTACAGTAAAATAATCACCATCCATTACCTTTAATGTCATGAACTGACAACCTAGTTAAGGCAGCTGATGGTGTCAGCAAAATGATTTGTTAGTCCTCATGTCCAATGACAATAAATCACTTCGATAAATCAATGAACAGTAGCAATAAAACAATATATTTTCATTTTTCTTGACATTCAATTACAGAGTTTGTATATGGACTTATTCTTAAACACTCAGTGATATGGCAGGAGCCAGCATCCACCAGCAACTCATACCCGTAGTGGTTGAGATCTTGTTTTGTCCAGTCGTGTTTGCCCAAGCACGTTTTGTTTTCTGCTGTATCTGCTGTTGTGATACATCATCTGTCTTACAAAGCCAGTTTCAAAGGTAGAATTTTTATACTTGTTTGCACTATAAATAGTTGAAGAAGAAACTACAAAAAGTTTCTTCCTCTAAATAAGATTTTATAAATGGGTTGGGCTTTTTTTTTCAAAACTTCAAGGATAATGTTTGCACTCCTGACTTTTTCTTGCTGGTAGCACCTTTAGGATAAAAAAGTCTTTAATTTGGTTTGCAGGTTAAACAAAAGGTGAACTTGGATATTTGATGAGCTAGAACTGCTCATGAATGAGTAGCTGAGGACACTGCTAAAACCAGCTGAGCTAGCGGCTGTCATCTTCTCTTTGTTTGGCTGTCATCAGGACCACACTGAAAACCAGTCCTGGTAGGTAAACAAAGAGTTTTGGGAACACCCAATTTTAGTTTAGAGGTGTATGTCTGTACCCACCTGTGGGCTCAGCTGACCAAGAAGGCCAATGGCCTCCTGGCTTGTGTTAGAAATAGCATAGCCACTAGGAGTAGGAAATTGATCATTCCCCTGTACTACACACTGGTGAGGACATGTTTTGAGACCTGTGTTCAGTTTTGGGCAGCTCAGCACAAGAAGGTCATTGAGGTGCTGCTCCAGGTCCAAAGGAGGGCAACAAGGTTGGTGAAGGGTCTGGAGAACAAATCTTATGAGGAACAGCTGAGGAAGCTGGGGCTGTTTAGTCTGAAGAAAAGGAGGCTGAGGAGAGACCCTATTGCTGTTTACAAGTATGTGAGAGGATGGTGTAGGGAGGTGGGTGTTGGTGTCTTCTCCCAAGTAACAAGTGATAGAACAGGAGGAAATTTCTTCAAGTTGCACCAGGGCAAGTTTAGATTGAACATTTAAAAAAAGGGTCCTGAGGCATTGGAGTAGGCTGCCCAGGGAGAGAGAGGGCTGAGTCATGTAGATATACTGAAGCTATGGTCTTGGTACAGTTAGGATAATGGTTCGAATTGGTGCTCTTGAAGGTCTTTTCCACCCTGAATGATTTGATGATTCAATGATTTTTATTAGATCAGGCCGTATGTTTATGATTTAAGCCTGAAAAGGCCCAAATCCCTTTTTCTCTGACTTTCTTCCTCTGCCCCACGCATGCATGTACACTCCAACAGACTTAAAACAGACTGTCCTCAGAATACACAGGGAATCCTTTTTTGAAAATAATTTTTAAAAGTAAAAATAATTCTAGCAATGTATTACCCAGGCAGATATTAAGAAGATAAAGCTGGAGGAGCAGATGGCTGTGCATCTTCTGTACTGAGCCCTCTTACCATTCACGTGCCCTGAGACTCTATGTGGAGTTGATTTGTTTGTGTCACATTTGCATTGGAAGAAGTTTGCTATCAGGAGGAGCAGATCTTTTCCACATATATGCAGAGAAGAAGGGTCTGTGATGCTTTTTTCCCAGTGTAGTCCCAGAGGTTGAAATGAAGAGCTGTAGTTAAGGAAGCAGGTGACACATCAAATCTACATTGACTAACGTTTACAGGTACAGCTTAAGTTACTTCAGCCTGTGGGGACTTGCCTTTGATGACTGTGTCAAGCAAAACAGGATGTTCCAAAGACATATGTCAGCTGTTTCGTTCACTGACACAAGTTTGAAAGCCACAAACACAGTGGTGCTTTTTTCTGTCACCCAAGCTGGACGCGTGGGGCTAGGTGGGTTCGCAGTGTCAGGTCCTGTGCAGTAAGTACCCCAAGCCTCCTCTGAAAATAAGGTTCAGTTTTGATTTGCTTCTGGACCCCACTCAGTCCAAGGTAGTGATTTAACATGGGATCCATTTCCTTGAGCACTTGTCTGCAGAAGACAGAGATTGTCATGGAGATGAAACTTTTTTTGATGTGGCTGTTTTTGATGTGGCATGGCATATGAAGGATTTTCTCATTTCTTTCTAAAAATGGATCTGTCAGTGGAGAATGATTGGTCTCACTGGACATATGGGCAGTTAGAACTCGAAAAGCTGAATGTCACTAAGGGATGGTAAAAATGAAATGTTTGACTATAAATTATTATGTCGTGTTTAGATTAGAATATAGAAAATGCAAGTACTCAGTATGAGTTATGTGGCAGACACAAGAGGCTGTCAAGAAATGGCTCTGGCTTTTGATGAAAGGCAACTGTGATGGAGGCCCTGCTCTGACTTTGCAGGAGGCAGAAGTTGTCAATACTTATTCCAGAAGTAATATCTGCAGCAAACACTTCTGAAATGGTGACATTCACAACGTGGTGGAATATTTACTGTGCAAGGGTTATTAAGAGATCATTTGAGATAACCATCTTCAATTTAGTTGTAGAAAACCTCAGCAATTGCTCAGAAAATAGGCAATAGAACAGTCTACTGTCCTGTATTGAATTGTCTGCCCGTGAGATCTGTACAAGTAGCTGAAGTTTGTAAAAGGTAGAAGTCACAGAGATTTTGTGAAAAAGAGTCTTTTCAGAGTTTGTATTAAATGCAAAGGATTATTTGTGTTATCATCCGTGAGAACTGCTTACTTTCCTATAACAGTGATTCGTTGGGCTGATTATATCCTACCCTCTGAACTCTGCACATGTCTGTAGTTTCAGTCTCGTGGCCTTTTCCAGGAACTCCTTGGCACCCTGGTGCATTGCCTTGCAAAGCAGAGTGGGGCCTTTATCACCTACAAATTTGCACCCTTTTTGGTTTGGTTCATACTTCATTTTAGTTCATCAAGTCAGCTTCAAAATGGTCAGGACAGGGCTGGGAGCATGACCTAGGGACTGAGCTTCCTTCCCTGCTGGCAGCGGGGTACTTGTGCACCGTGGATCAGCTGGCCATGATGTGGTCACTGCTGCTCTTTAAAGGAGGGGAATACAACAGGTTCTCTACAAGCCCTCTCTTCTGTTGCCTAAAGCTTGGACCCAAGCCCGTGGCAGAACAGGTTCAGGTGTTCCCTCATCTAGAACTCAGTTCAAATGTCCTCCACCGAGACGTTTGTTGGCAGAATTGTTTGATATCACTCCTGACAGTGTTGAGGTGTGCACAGTGCTTTAGAGCAGAGAATGACAAATGTTGTTTGTTTTCCTCAGCTTCAGGAAAAAGTTAAGAAAGAATTTAATTTTAATCTGGATCAGTCCCACCATCTCTAACTTTGACTAGACTGTGGTATTTTGGTTGGTAGAGACACAGACTATTAAACAGGCAGTCTGCCCTGTGGGGAACAAGAGCATCTACGGAGCATTTTTCAGGACATGCCATTCCATACCTTGCTCAGACTACAAAGAACAATAAGAAAATGGGAGATGCACAGAAGATAAATTTTAAAAATAGCATTTAGCTGTTAATTCTTTATAGGGCTTTAACTCTGAGGTGTTATGTATTGGGTTTTTTTTTTTTTTAAGTGAAGCAATCACTTTTTGTACTTTCTGTAGCTAAACTATGAGATTGTTGTATCGTAGTAGTCCCTACGTACTATAAGCATGAGGGGGATGGTTAGCAGATCGAGAGAGGTTCTTCTCCCCCTCTACTCTGCCCTGGTGAGACCACATCTGGAATATTGTGTCCAGTTCTTGGCCTCTCAAGTCAAGAAGGACACAGAACTGCTGGAGAGAGCCCAGCGCAGAGCCACAGAGATGATGAAGGCAGTAGAACATATCCCTTATGAGGAAAGGCTGAGGGAGCTGTGTCTCTTCAGCTTGGAAAACAGGAGACTGAGGGGTGATCTCATTAATGTCTATAAATATGTGAAGGGTGGGTGTCAGGAGGATGGAGCCAGGCTCTGTTCAGCATCTTCTAATATAGGACATTGGGCAGTGGGTGCTAAACTGGAAGATAGGAGGTTCCACATAGATCTGAGAAGGAAATTCTTCCCAGTGAGGGTGACAGAGCACTGGAACAGGCTGCCCGGGGGGTTGTGGAGTCTCCTTCTCTGGAGACGTTTCAAACCCACCTGGACATGTTCCTGTGCGACTTGGTCTAGGTGATCCTGCTCTGGTGGGGGAATTGGACTAGGTGATCATTCAAGATCCCTTCCAGTCTCTTACATTCTGTGATTCTGAGAAAAGCATTCATCATGTGCACTGTGTGTCTGAGAACATCTACCTGCTTGAAAGGCAAAGAGGCAAGTTGTCACAAAATTTGCTTTACTATTAAAGTTAGCCTTTTTAGAGATCCCACTACAATAATCCTGTTATCATTGCCCTGAGGCTAACAGGAATATGAAATTATATCATTTTTTAAAATTATTTTTACATAGATATTAACATTTTAAACAGTTTTGTATTTGTCTACTGAAATTACCTGCATCCAGTATATATGAGAAGACCCTATTATCTGATAGTCTGCGGTCTTCCTTGATTCAGGAGAGGATGAATATATTAACCTTTTTAAAATGTCGTCCATGGAATCTGTGCCGTGAAACGGTTAAGTACATAAGCTTCATCCCAATCAATAGGAAAACTGGCTCTGCAGCATATCTTTGCCATCTCTATAAACATTTCTATAGCAACCTTAACAGTTTTGTTTTCTTTCAAAGCCGCCGTAGAATTTTTGAAGGTGCCCTAATTTGTTAGTAGCACAAACACTGGAAGTTGACCTCAGAGTTAGCTTCACAAATCCTTTTGGTCTTGCTCATGGCTGCAGAAAATGAAAAAATGAAAGACTGAGACCACACAGTTCCTGCCACCCAGCTTAAAATCTATAGCAAACCCTTGGTGATCCCTGCCATGTATCACTCACTATTACTGCGTGTGGCTCAGAGAACACTGGGCAGATCTGGCTCCTTATGACAAGTACAATTTGGAGCTGTGCTCTAAAGCAGAAGAGAGGGAAAGAAAGAAGTACAAGCACCATCAGCAGATAGACAGATAAGGGGGAAAAGAAGAGGTGGACAATAAAAAAGAAAAGGCAGTGGACAGCATCTAAATTTAGCCACCATTAGATTTTTAGTCACGTTTTATCTCCTCGTGGGCCAGTGCAGCCATCAGAGCGGCAGTGTTTAGGGTGACTTGTGACTGGCAGCCAACAGCGCCTTGGGGCTCACGCTGTTCCTTAAAGAAAGCTTATCTCATAGAATGGTTTAGGTTGGAAGGGACCACAGAGATCTAGTTCCCCCTGCCTTAGGGGCCTCTCACTAGATCAGGTTGCCCAGAGCCCAAATCAACCTGGCTACAAACGCCTCCAAGGAGGGTGCATTCACCACTTGTCTGGGCAACACGTTCCAGCGCCTTACCACCCTCATAGTGAGGAATTTCCTCCTATGATCCAATCTGAATCTGCCCTCTTTTAGCTTGAAACCATTCCCCCCAGTGCATACCTGGGTGGCTGCATGTTCGTGTTAAGACCTCTGTCTGGGTAGCACTGTTAGAGCTGGTGGATGCAGAAGTAGGGGTTGCCATGTGTTTCAGCTCCTGACTGAGCTGACTGCTTCAGCATCCACCTGTGCCCACCGCCAAGTCCTGAGTGTCCAGTCCTGGTTTGCTCACGTGCTGTGTGGAGGCTCTTTGAGGGCTTTTAAAGGAGAAGAAGGAGGTGGTGTCCAGTCATCACTGCTGAGATATCCTTAAATATCTCTTGAATAGCCCTGGCACTGCCCCTTCCATACAGCCACTGTGACAAAGCTGTGCTGGGGAAGAAAAGGAAAACAAAACACAAGAGGAGCACAAAACCCTTCCAGAAGCAACAAGGGCAGCAATTCTAGTGCCACCTGGGTGCAGTTCAGGAGTGATTTCTCCTGGCAACTCTGAGGCACTGCTGTCTCCATGGACTAGGACACGGATCAGTACGAGGGCAGTGAGGGAAGAAGCAGGTGGGAGGGGGAGGACAAGCACATGCAATTTTTATAACTCTTGCAAGTGCTCTTCCTATGTCTTTGAGACCTGCCCTAGAACACATGCAGCACACTGACAAATGACATCTTGTCACAGAGACCAAAAGCAATGATTACACTCTGACTAGGTTATGAAGGCAATTTTATTTCACACTTGTCTATTAAGGAATAGTGAGTAACCACACGGCAAAGATGATGTTCCAGGAGGAGAATGAGACCTTTTTTAAACTGTCCTGGTTTTTTTTAATATCTTGCCATTGAAACCACCAGAGTGCTGCACTGCAGTCATGCAATAAATAAAAAAAAAACATTTCCCTTTGTTAGAAAAGCATTCTGTCACTGCTCACCAGCAGCTTTCCATTTTGTCAGCTCAGCATATGGTGTTCAAAACCTTATTATTTTTATTTTTTTGTGGTAGGAGGTGGGGGTAGAAGAAAATAAGCAGCTATTAAAAGCAGGCTTCCCATGACTTGCTGAAAAAAAGGAGAGTAAAACTTACATTTCATCCTTAACTTCGTTGCCTTGATTAAAAGGTGGAAGTTTTTCCACTTAATTTCTGTTAAGTCTTGCTCGCTTGCCACTAACCTCAAATTATGGCTTCGTTTCTCCTGTGAGAACATCGTACTCAAGAAATTCAGTATATAATGAGAATATATTTCTTTTGAATTTGGAACTGGTAAATGACAAAGATTCCTGAATTATCAACAAGATTCAGAGCAAATTAATTATCAAGTGAAAACACAAGGATAAGCAAAGAAATACGCATGTGTATATATACAACCTGTCTTACAGACCATCCTCCAGGATAGCTTTTATATTGGATCTGTATTGGAATATCTCTGCTAATGGAGTTTAACAGCATGTTTGCCTTTCTCTTGGCTCTAGCAAATTGGTCACCCATAGTTTCTGCAAAGGCTATTATAGTCCCATTTCTTGTGCTAGTTCTGGCAGCTAGACACCTTTTAGTTTAGAGGTAAAAGGAAGAAGGAGAGGAAGGTGGTTTCTGAATATATGGCGAGTCATTCCAGTTGGAGTCCAGAAGAAAATTCTTCACCGTTACAACAGTTAAACATTGGAATAATCACAGAACATTAGGGACTGGAAGGGACTTTGAAAGATCATCTAGTCCAATCCCCCCAAATCTGCCAGAGGAAGTGGTCAGTTGCCCTACATTGGACAGTTTTGAGACCCAGCTTCACATGCTGCTAGGACATCTAATTTAAACTCTCTTTTCAGCTTGATAGGTTGGACTAGATGATCCTTGAGCTCCCTTCCAGTCTGGTGTTCTTTCAATGAAAAGCATCCTTCAGCAAAGCTAACTGTATCCATATAAGATGCCTGGCAGCCACTGATTCTCTGGTGCCAGGGCAACGTGACAGGTATCTAAAACTGGCAGTTCTTGCACCACTTGGTCTTAGTTGTTGGTGGTTTAGATTCATTGGTAAGTTAATAAACCAGAGTCGTTGTGGCACGGGCACACATTGCACCGAACCATCCCTGCTTTCAGTTAGTTTTAGTAGGGAGACTCTTGGGTGACATCTTCAGTGAGGGAGGTTCATTTATCAGAGCTTGGAGCCCGTCTTTGCTCTGGCTCAGTCCTTGGAAAAATCATTCCTGTGACAGGGCCTGATGAGCAGCTGTTACCAGCATGGGTGCACCACGAGGCTTTGCTTACAACCTGCAGTTAGAGAAAGCCTTTTGCTGACGTTAAACAAATTGCCAAAAGAAACAGACTGACA
This sequence comes from Rhinopomastus cyanomelas, assembly GCA_013400115.1. Lineage (NCBI taxonomy): Eukaryota > Metazoa > Chordata > Aves > Bucerotiformes > Rhinopomastidae > Rhinopomastus > Rhinopomastus cyanomelas. The sequence goes on from VXBP01002551.1 coordinate 15,958, forward strand.
ACTATTTTCGTGTCCCCAGGAAAGGATCTGATTTTTCTTGTCTGAAAAAGGTTGTGGTTGGTAGAGGGTTCTGTCAGTATAAAGAAATGCAGGGGGGTGTTCTCTATCTTTGAATTAACCAGAAAGCCAAAATATTTGTTTTCTTCTTTCTGACGTCTGTATTTTCAGTGGGTTTTTTTTCCTAAATAGTAGCATGAATTGCATTATCTGTGTGACTGTGTTAGTCTTTGTGTAGCCTTGTCCAGCTGAAACACTGGTGAATCTTATAAAACATAGGGGCTCTCATGCCAAATGCTTATTTATAGAGGGAACCATGTTATCTATGTGAATTCATACAGGTTATGTTCTCTTTTTTCCCCATGTTGTGCCACTTCAACAGCAGGGAGTAGCAAACAATCAAAGCTAAAGGCTCACAAATCAAGCACAAGTCCTCTTCTAATATATTTTCTTCCAAGGCACCTGGCAAGTATTTGCAAACACAGTCAAGGACAATCACGCTTGATTAGGAAAACTAGTCATGTCCAGGCTCTGACTTGCCATGGTTGTGGGTTGGGAAATACAATACAGATGTGGTCTGGGTGAAGGGATGAAGTGTGCCTGCACTAAGTTTACAGACAACAGCAAGTTAAGTGGGTGTGTTGGTCTGATTGAATGTGAGGAGGCTCTACAGAGATCCCATGGGGATTAGGACACGTTGGATCGATGACTTGAGACCAGTTGTGTGAGGTTTAACAAGACCAAGTGCCAAGTCCTTCACATGGGTCATAACAACCCAATGCAAAGCCACTTTCTTGAGGAAGTGTGTTTGGAAAACTGGACCTGGGGGGTTCTGTTTGACAGCTGGGAGAATACAAGCCAGCAGTGTGCCCAGGTGTGAAGTCATTCTCTTCTCCAAATAACAACTTGCACAAGACTTGACCTCTGTTACTGACACCTCAGCAGCAAGCTGCTTGCTTTATACTTCTCCAAGCTAACGTAAACTAAGTGTTAAACTCTAAACATCATATTCTATCTTGTACAGCTTTCAGCCACAGCCTGCTCCTGCCAGCTGGCCTCGGAAGGCTTATTTTCCATCACCTGCAGTTGGTCACACTTGCATAGTCTAAGATTGCTGCTCATCACTGTTGCTGCAATGCTATTGCATCTGGCACCACGATCCAGCTGGAATCAAAACCATCGTTCATTTAATGGTGTAGCCACGAGCATGGCAGCTGCATGATAGGTGACTGCCATTGGCTGTGCACACGCAACGAGAGTCCTTGTGTTTTACTGAAATTGCAATGCAGACACCATCCTCTGCACTAAAGCCTTCTGCATCCTTGCTGTCTGAACGCATCGCTCACTCTTTTCTTCCTGAAATAGCTGCAGCATTGAGGATTACTGATGGCTCTATTTCACATTCTCCTTGCACCTCTTACTGTCTCCTTCTTCATGGTTGTCTTTATCTTAAAACTATTTCATTGGGGGAGTTGAAGGGGGGTGTTTTTCATGGTCAGGTGTAAATTTTTTTCCCCAAACTGTGTTTTGAGTGTTTTCTCTTACCACTTGTGTGGCTCTAGTGGGATGACAGTATGTGGAGGTGCCTCTCCGAATTGCTCTATCAGAAAATTCTCCTCTAGCCTGGACTCTTGGCAGGCAATCATCCCCAAAACTATAGAAACAAGAAAGTTTTCACTTCTGAAACTTAAAATTCTTGCTACTTCTTTTTGAGCAACTGCACAGTGGGTCTCTTCTGACTTAATTTGTTTGGGATCACAATGCTTATTCAATGCTTCTATCAGATGTCTCACGTTTCAGCTATTGCTCTTGGCAATTGTATTTATCTTCTCTTTCTTTAATTGCCAGTTTGATGGCTAAACTCACATTCCTTTCAGTCATCTATCTTTTAGCAGCCATCACTACTTCTGTGTACAGGCTTTGTTTACCCCAAATTTACGTTTGTGCCAGAAATTGAGCCAATGGTCTGAGTCACTCTGTGCTAATCACCTTCTCTGCCTCGCTGCGTATCTCACTCGACTGCCTCCACCACATTTCACTTACCACATGTTGGCTCATAAAACAAGAGGGCTTCATGCTGGTAAGTCTATTTTAGACTCTCTATTTAGCAGCTTACTTCAGAGGTGTTGCAAATGCAGAATAGACTCCACCTGTGGTATATAGGTTGATGTCATGGTTCTTCCCCCAAATTCTTCCTGCTTTTTGCATTTTAGCACTTCAGATCTTAACAGGGAGAGTATCTCTAGGGCAGAGACAGCAATTCAAGATCTATTGTCCATGATTATTTGTACTTTCACAAAAAAGGTACTTACTCTTTCTAGGAAAGGCTGTTCACTAGGCAGCCAACAGTCTGAGTCTATGCCAGACTATATCGGGCAGTCATCCTGGTGAACATCCCATCAGTGCAAATCTGCTTCTGGAGTTGTATGATTGTTGTATAGATTTTCTGTTCTGGGGGAATTTTCCTTCTCTTTTCCCACCAACTGAGAAAAAATTCAACAAATCCACCCATCTGACAGGAATAGGATTTTAAAATCTGTTTGTGTGAGAGGAAGGCTGGATGCTGGATTGTGATGCAGGAAGCCTGGGCTCAGCTCCTCTAGAGCTGCTGTAGAACTTCAGTGACTTAGTCCAAGACTCATACACCCACCACGTACTAGATGTCTTCTGTCAGGTGATTACTAGACAGCACTGCCTGCCTTACTGGAAGGGACTGCCCAGGGGGGTTGTGGAGTCTCCTTCTCGGGAGACATTTAAAACCCACCTGCATATGTTGCTGTGCGACTTGGTCTAGGTAGTCCTGCTGTGGCAGGGGGATTGGAGTAGATGATCTTTTGAGGTTCCTTTCAGCCCCTAATGTTCTGTGATTCTGTGACAGTGGTTTGGTTTAGGTGATAGTATTCTTTGTTTCCTAGAGGAGCAAAGTTTCAATACTGGACCCTACAGCTTTGTCTAAAACACGCCCAGACTGAATAAAATCAGCCCAAACTAAGAAGGCAACATGCTTTTCACATGGGCTTGTCTTGAAAGGACTTGCAGAACAAAGCCTGGCCTATGGAGAAATTTTGCTGTACATGCATGTTTTGCAAAAAATGATGACTACTTATTTGTGCACATCAGTTCTCTTTAGCAGCAGTGGTGAGTGCTAGAGTCTAAACCAGTATTTTCTAAATGCACATTTCATACAGCAGATAACATAAAATAGTTTCTGAGGTCTACCAGCCCAAAAATGTTTGAAGAGCTTTCACAGAATCACAGACCATTAGGGATTGGAAGGGACCTTGAAAGATCATCTAGTCCAATCCTCCCACCACAGTAGGATCCCCTAGATCCAGTCACACAGGAACACATCCAGGTGGGTTTTAAACCTCTCCAGAGAAGGAGACTCCACGACCTCCCTGAGCAGCCCTTCCAGTGCTCTGTCACTGGGAAGAAGTTCATTCTCATATTTATGTGGAACCTCCTGTGTTCCAGCTGACACCCACTGCCCCTTGTCTTCTCGTTAGATTATGCTGAGAAGAGCCTGAACTTCTAAACCACAAGGTTCAAGCCAGCAGTTAATACTAAGCTGTAATATTTAAATATTTAGGTTATGTGTGCAACACACCGATCTCAGGGTCTCAGTAAGTGCCACAAGACCAAAAAAATGGGGTTTGTGCTGATCCTGAGATCAGTGAGAAGTATTTTTCCTCCCCCATTTCAAGGTGTGGAAGTTAAGATGCACATGGGTATGGAAGATATGCAGGTGGCCAGTGATAGGTTTATTAATTTCATAAACCTAAGTGAAAGAGGAGGGAAAGGGAGAAACAAAACCACAGTATGATGGCTTGAGCACTGCTAATAAAAATCAAACATTTAAGAATTTTAAACCTTTTTTTTACTGAATGCTGAATTTCGTTCTTCTACAAACACATTTTTTTAATAGAAGTTGTAGAATTTAAGTGGTTCTTAAAATGAGAGATTCAGAAGTAGTTCACCAGAAATGGTAGCTTTTATGCTGATTTTTGGACTGTATTTATTTATATATAGTGTTTATTAAGCTGCCTGTGTTTAGAAATCCCATGTAATAATCAATCTTTTCTCTGGTACTTGGATTTTGACTACTAAAAAACTGTCGATACAGCTGTAACAGAAATAGATGTAGTTGGGTGATCTACAAAAATAGGAGTAGCCGTGCCAGAGCAGGACAAGCTGTGAGACCTGGGAGCAAGTCTGACAGAAAAAAACCTGGGGTGGAAGGGTGTAGCCATCCGTACACAGGGATCAGCCTGGGATTCATCATCGTTAACAATTCAAATCAGTATTCTTCATTGTGGATAATCAACGGGGGTGGGGGGGAATTAAATATGCAGTTTTATTTAACAGCAATATTTTGAAGATGTATGGAATTTCTGGTGAATAATTCATGCTTTCTAAGATCAGAAGCATTGAAACAAAAAAAAAGGTGGGAAATTCTGCTGGGATGTGCTGGTTAGGAAACAAAGCAGCACTCTTGCTACATGTCAATGCAGCTGGAACAGGATGGCTGGAACATCAGGGAAAACTAATCTTTGCTGAACAGTCTGTAGCAATATAGATGATCTCTTCTTCAGAAAGTAAATTATTCATTTTGTCCTTGATCAATTCCAGTTAACACGTATTTGTAGCTCACAACTGTTTCTCTAGCACATGAAAGTGTCTCACAGGGGAAAAGCTGTGCTTGGGGAAAAGAGCATCAAGACAACCCTGCCACGATGTGGCCTTCTCCATCTGATGCCTCTGCTGGGCATCTCTGATTAAAGAACCCTCTCATGACTTTTGGCACTAACAAGTTATTTAACTTTCCCTTCTCTCTCGCAGTGCATTTCTCTACTTAATTTTCTACCAGATTAGACATAAAATTTAAATGAAAAATGAAAAGAAATATTGGCAGGTGCTTTCAATTCTGGGCAGCTGAAGAGTAGTGGGTGTAGTGTGAACTGTAGAGCAAGGACTAGGAGTGACAGGTGACAGCTCTGCAAACTCTTGTATGTGCCTGCAGACTCCTGTATCTTCCTTCTATGAACCTGTGCCAGCAGAGTAATGTAACTATTAATTAGTATTATTTTACTATATATGCAGACAGAATCCCTAGCCTTGCAGCCCAAACTGAAGGCAATGGGAATCTGCTACTGCTTAAAAATCATTTCTCATTTGAAGAACTGTGACTGTAGCACATGCCATTTGTCTCCCAGCTACCTACTACAAGGTATGCTGAGCACCTTGTCACTGCTGAGGAGCCCCCATCAGTGGAGAGACTTACTGCTTCCTCCTATTGAATGGGCTGCCCAGAGGGGGTTGTGGAGTCTCCTTCTCTGGACATGTTTCAAACCTGCCTGGATATGTGCCTGTGCGACTCGGTCTAGGGGATCCTGCTGTGGTAGGGGGAGTGGACTGGATGATCTTTCAAGGTTACTTCCAAACCCAAATGTTCTGTGATTCTTTCTGCTCATTCTAGCAATACTTTCCATTCTCCCAATTAGAGAGAATGTACAAAGCAAAGTGTTCTCCAGAAGTGATCTTTCTTTCTGTTGTTCATGGTGACTTCTGGAGGGAGCTGGGGTTGTTTAGTCTGGAGAAGAGAAGACTGAGAGGGGACCTTATTGCCCTCTACAACTACCTTAAAGGAGGTTGTAGCAAGGCTGGTGTTGGTCTCTTCTCTCCAATTAGTGATGATAGGACAAGGGGAAATGGCCTCAAGTTGTGTCAGGGGAGGTTTAGATTGGATGTTAGAAGGAAATTCTTTACTGAGAGGGTGGTTAGATACTGGAATGGATTACCCAGGGAGGTGGTGATGTCACCATCCCTGGAGGCGTTTAAGGAACGAGTGGATGTGGCGCTTAGGGATATGGTCTAGCGGTTAGACACTAGGAGAAAGGTTGGCTTCAATGACCCTAAAGGTCCTTTCCAGCCATGATGATTCTATGATCTGTAGATCTCTTTCATCTATCATGTTTAACTTTTCCAAAAACTAGATGCAAACAGCTCGTGTTCAGCATCAAGAAGCTGAAATACTTCTGTAAATGTTCCTGTGTACAAGCAGGGCCCTTCTTTCCATTTGTGTGCTGGCCACTCATGTACCTGCTCTTGTTCTCAAAGATGAACACCTGTGGCTATGTCGGTAACCCATAGATATGGGGTTGGAGCACTATGTCCAGTGGCACACTGATGCCAGGCTGTATTCGCTGTCTAGCCTATAAAATGGCACTTGGCTGAGAAGCCAAATCAAAGCCTTATAAAATAGTGCTTTATCAGCAGATTATTACTTTTTTCCCCAAACATATACAAATATAACAGTGAGGTTCATCCAAACAAAACTGAACACCAAGTCATTTGTGGTTCCACAGCAGCATGCCCTGCACCACGACTGTTCCATTTTATATGCCTGCAGAGAAGGTCAAGCAGTGAATTAGGAGGCAGCTTTGATGGCGCCAAAGACAACAGCCTGCCTCAATACATTATCAAATAATAGACTATAAATTATGTAAGCACTGAAATGCCAAGCAGCAAGCAGCATTTCCACTGCTAAATGGAATCAGTGAATTCATTAGGAACTGCTAACCCTGATGATATATTTATTTTGAGGAGCCTGAACGTTAACTCTTTGTCACCACCCTTCCTTTTCTTGCTACCTATCACATGTGGCCTTTTATTTAGCATCCCCTTATTCTGTGGTTCTCCACCAAGCCCTGCTTCCATCATGCAGAATGTTGTTTCAGTTCACCTTCAACCTCATAAGCTGACATTTGTCTAAGGCAGCTCTGGAGGAGCACCACAAAGGAACAAAATGTTAAGTATGCAAAGCTCAGGAGCAAATTGCCCCAAATGGAGTTGGAAACATGGAGCTTTGATCCTTTTTGTGCTGCTCAGCTCCAGACTTTCCATAAGAAGATGTTAAAGATGTGACAAAGCCAGTGTTACCTTCTAAGAAAGAGACCCTGCAGCCTCTGGGAGATAGGAACCCCAGATGGCAAGGGCTTTGAGCATCTGTGGTAGTGAAGAGGTCTCAAAGGAGGTTTTTAGAAAAGGTATGTTATTAAAAACTGAACTATGGGGTTTTTTAAATAAACATCAAAGCAAATAGGATGGACTGAAAATAAATTTTAGCAGCTTCATACATAGTTTATTCCACATCCTATGGCCTTACAAACTTGTCTTTTCTCCTGCCTTGTAAATGGCAGCAAACTCTTCCCAGCCTGTGCTGTTTCCTGGGGGTCTTTCTGTCCCCTCTGGAGCTGGACTGTTGCTTTCCATCTCCTGCTGCACCTCCTGCCCGTGCTGTTGGCCTCCAGCCCTGAGCTGTGCTGTTCCTCTGCTTCTGCTGCCATTGCCTACTTGGTTGCAGCCTTCTTTCCTGGGTTCTCTCCAGATCTTCCCTAGAGGAGACATCATCTCCCCGCTCCTGAAAGGTCTCTTCAAATCGCGTCTCCTTATAAAGCGTAACGGAACGCTGTGAGACAGATACTCCCCAACCAATGCACTGTGTGGTCTGGACCAGCCTGTTAGCTGGTATTTCCCAGCAGCAGTGACACTGCTTGTAGCATTTGGCACGCTCTAGTGTAAGTGAGCCAGCCTGTGGCAGTGGGCATCACAGTCCTTGGAAAAATCAGTGTCATCCTGTGCAAAACAATGTGATGCAGCACCCTCAGGGCGACGAGCACTTGCACTCAACTGGAACTTCGCATTCCCACTGCTCAGTTTTGAGGATCTTGGTTTCGGGGAACAAAACCATCTCATTAATAGGAGCTTGATAGATACAAATCAAGGAAATGTCTTAGAAATTGAAGCATACTTGGGGTGGAATGTTACACACAAGCTTTTTTTACAGTGTCCAGATAGTGCTCTGCTAATATAGTTGCTAGTCACACTTGGGCAAGTAGTGCCATGTATGCATAACTTCATCACGATTTACTAAAAAAAGTCTAATATATTGAATGAACAAGTAAAAATCTGGTTAAAACAAACCAAAAACCACAGTATAGATAAAATAACATCAATGAATGAAAAATCCCAGGTCTAGCACAGTAGTTCCTGTTTCAGCTTGGCAGTGGGCATTAGGTGCATAACAGACTTTGTAGGCAGCTGCAGAGCTCTGCAAGGAAGGGCAGCAGTTCATACACTGTTTCTATACAGACTGCTATCAGTGAACTATTTTTAGGAACCACCAAAATTCAGTGAATTGTTATCAAAGGGTAAAAAGCATAAAATTAAAGAAGTACTGAACCAAGGCATTTGCCTCTGAAAATTTTACTTGCTGATCCTTTATCTTTCAAGAAACTCTAGATGTAAAACATCTAGAGATGTAAAAACATCTCTCTCCTTTTAATGATTTATACAGTTTTCAGGACAAACTAATTCTGCCCCCAATCATCTTTTTTTCTGTGTTTTATCTCAATATTTCACTGAACAGAGACAATTTGTTAAAGCCTCCGAAACAAATACAATTTGCAAATTAATTTCTCTACCAGTCAGAAAAACGAAGCCATCAAAGGAGCTTTCTGTGTCCTATGACACTTTGTGTCTCTGTATGAAAACCTAGGGCAGGGGACACATATAATGATTTATTTCATAACCAAAGTTTGCTCTTATGGTTTCAGTGCTTGTAATAATTTGCTAGTAATATTGCTTGATGCAGAGCTGTTGTTCTACATCTTAATTCAGGTGGCCTTGCTTCCTTCTTCTGCAAGGAAACATGAAATGAATGATCAGAGAACCACCTTTTTTACTTTGTTTACTCTATACACCAAGAGACCAAAGGTTGTCTGTTAGTTACAGGATATCAGTAGATTAGCTTAACAAAGGAGAAGAAAAAAGAAAATACTTTAATGAATTTTTTCAAAACAGGAGAAGCCATCCCTTGACAGAGGAAGACCCGAACTGAGACGTATTTTAATCAAATATCCAAGTTTAAGCATGATTTGTCCATCTTGGTGTGCATGGAACAATTCAAAGACATAAAATTAGACGTATACTTGTCAAGCAGTGATTTCAACTTCAGTAACAAACCACTGACCTTACATGAATCTGGAGGCAATATGGATGTATGACTGAGGCAATAACTACTAGGAGGTTTCTACCATTTCTAGTATTTTAGTGCCATCAATCCTATGCAAGACAGTGAGCATGTCAGGGAAAAAATTTAGGAGATTAACATAATCCGAGTATTCCAATTAATAGAGAAGAAGGTCCTCAGCTATTATAGAAAGCTAAATCTTTTCAAGTCAGGATTGTCCATTGTAGGATCTCACATGCCTAAACCTGCTGACAAGTTTCACACCTGACTCTAGGAGTGGTCATTAAAACTTATGTGATGTCTTACACTAATATTCTCTCAGCCTCACACTTTATACAGTGCTCGGGACTGCTAAGTCACTTGTTGGTTTTCTTTTAGCTGTACTAAATCCACACTCTTTCAGGTAACAATCCTATCTTTCTTTGAATCGGTGTCCACTCTTGCACCCACAGCATAGTTTAAGGAGAAATCACATAGGTCTGCCATCCATTCTGCTAAAAAACACCTCTCTACAGTTCGTGTGGTGCCACTTAGTTCCTGGAACGAAAGAGGTGGTAGAAAAACTGATTGCTGTCTGCCACTTCAGTGCCATAACCTTATTTTGTAGACTTCTATCAAACTATCTAAATCAGCTCTGTTTTTCAAATCATAGAATCATTAGGGATTGGAAGGCACCTCAAAAGATCATCTAGTCCAATCCCCCTGACACAGCAGGATTACTTAGACCAAGTCACACAGGAACACATCCAGGTGGGTTTTAAATGTCTCCGGTGAAGGAGACNTCCTAGCTAATATTTTGATCAGCTCAGAATTGTTCTGTTTCTTCCACAATTATTTGGCTTCCTTAAAAACCTTTGATGAAGATCGCTGTCAGAAATTAGACTCTATCAGCTAGATCTCCCTGTTCCGTAAGGATGTGCAAGGCCGGCTATTCCCTTACGGTACCTTACAGCTCTGGCATTGTCCATGCTTGGCAGCTGCACCCTTTATTACAGCTGCTGCTAATTTCCCAGCATTGACATCCTGATTACAGTCCTGCCATTCCCCAGGTCTCCCTGGGACCTTGTCTTAAGGATTGACATCACACACATTCTTTGAATTGGAGGATATTTTAAGTGGTTAATGTGCTTACACGTTGCCATTAGTAACTCAACTACTTGACTCTTGAGTTCTCTTAGACCTCTTGAGTGACTACCCTTTGGGTTTTGCAGTAGGTTACCACTCATCTGGAGCTGAGGTTAACCAGTGCAATTGTATTATCTGCCCCCTCTGCCTCTTTGATTCCTTTCAGCAGCTGCTGTCACCAGCCTCACAGGATGGTCAATAGAACTTGTTTCCTGAGGGATATCTGTATTGCTAGAGGGTCAATGGATGTGGTACAGTGTGATTGTTTCCTTCTCTGCCCGTTCTAATAGCGCTTCTGGAGCTAATGATCCTCTACAAGTATCTCTCTATCCTCTTCCTGTGAAGAAGCATTGCAAAATAAACCGAAATGTTGAAGTCTGGGTCTTTCCTTGTGTCAGGCCTGCCCCTGCCCCTTGCTGTGCCACAGCTGGTTCTCCTTGAAGGTGGCATCTGGCTTCAGAATTAGGTTTAGCTGAGAACCCAAGCACGGTTGGGACTGCAGGTTCTCTCATTTTAACCTTTTGCAGAATGAGCTGGATTCAGAATTTTGTACCTGAGAAAAAGTGATGTTTTCAATTAATCTGGCACTCTGGTCTCATCATGGGATCTGAAAACCAAGCAGGAGCAAAGACTTTTTAAACTTCTCCCTTGTCTTGCTGCCAGAAACACAGTACGTTGCCCTCTGGCAGATCAGCTGGAGACAAAGAAGAAAAAGGATGAAAGAGAAGCTATTTACAGATGCAGGGCTTTACTTCAGTGGTGCCACCTTCATGCATGGCAGAAATGCCACCTTCTCCTACACATGCTGAAGAATGCTTCCTAGAACAGCTGTGGTCTGTCAGGGATAAGTTTGTAGTAGGATGTAGAAGTGTGAACATTGGCCACGATCAGCCCTGGGAACAACTTCTTGCTGGAGCTGGCACGCTTTTTGCCCAGAGGCTGGATGACTTTCTGGTGCTCTGTCAGCTGATGCTACCTTTAGATTTGGCCAAGTATCTTATCTGAAGAGCACATTTGGGCTGGGTTTCTGTTTCCTCCAAACTCACTACATCTCTGTGGTACCTTGGCTGTTACTAACCCATTTTTCTTTAGGAATAGGTGTGACTTCTACAGTAGGGCTGCAAAACAACCATGCAGAGGGTAAAGATTTTAATTTCTTAAAGTGTTTTTTTTCCCCCAGAGAATAATTTTTAGTAATTTCCTTTCTCATTCAAAATTCAGTCCTTTTCTCACAGTTCAGTGTCACTGTTAGCATTTGGTAAAATCACTCCTATAATGAATTTGAATTGAGATGTATTAGGATGACCAGTGGCTTAATGGCTCAACTGTAACTACTCCGTGAATCAGCTCCTGGGTAATAAGCCAGGTAAGAATAGCTCCTCATCTTGTGTGCTGCACTACCTGAGGTTCCTGCAGGCAATCATTATTATGTGCTACTTCATATACTGTTTGTCCAGATAATGCCTTGCAATTAGGCCTTAAGAGCAAGCAATGGAAAGGTCTCCATAAAAGCTGATTATATTAGAGCCCAGCAGTGCATCTGTGCCTCCGTTCTCTGAGATCTGTTGCCTTTTGGATGTCTTACTGTTGCTGCTCTGATCCAGAGGCAAGCTATTTATCCAGACTGCTGCAGGCCACATCTGCAGCAGTGGTGCTCATATTCCATAGCACCAGCTATATCTTCTTGGTACCTTTCCATTTCTTTTATTTGCACACTCAGTCCCAGCTCGTATAAATAACGTGTCAACGTGAACTCGGCGGATCCGTTGTGGGAATCAGGTTTGCTCCGTGTGTTCTGCGTAGACAGTGAAAAGTTTATAGTGGCTATGGGAGATGAGACAACACAAAACCAGTGCATCTTGAAACTCTGGTGAATGTCAATACAGTTTGTGAATAAACCCCTGTGCTTACACTGCCATGCATGGAAGGGATGGACGGCCTACACTGGTCCCAAAGGTAGCCCTATATCCTGAGTAGACAGAAACTGCTTTGTTCATGCAGAATGGCAAACAAACATAACTGGCTCCTGACAACAGCACTGCAAGCCCAGGTTTAACAGGTCATGCTGGGATGGGGAAATCTATAAGGGAATCTTCAGCCTTCCTACACTCTGTAAGAGCGCATCCATATGTGGCCAGGAGCTTTCTCTGTACTTCCCAAATCTTCTGTGGTTTCAGAGGGTGGAAAGCAATTTTCTTTTGCTTTATATACATAAAAAATAATCTCCCTCAGGTTGGCAATGTGGCAATCTGTCTCTAAGGGCACACCACTCAGTGTGTGAGCAGAAGCAGGGTCACTTTACCCACATGCCAGGCCAATCAAGAGTTAGAGGGAGGAGTAAGACTGGTTAGTGTGAACTAATGAGTCCTGATGAGAATTCTGGTGCATGTGCAGAACAGGCTTGTAAAATACCATGTAGTTACTCTTCAAGAGATCAGTGCAAAATCTCACCTGTGAGTTCTTTTGGTCTCCAGGCATTTTGAACTTCACCTGGGCTAGCAGTAATTAGCCAAAGTGTGGTCTCCATCCTTCCCTTTTCTGGTCATCTTAAACACAGCAAAGAAACATGGTCATGAAAGGTGAAATACTCTTGCAGTCTTCCTCTGGCAGTCTGGGTTCTTGTGCTTACACTGTTGTCAGCTTAATCCAAAAGATACTTGGATTTTTCAGCTTGGATAGATGCACCACAATGGGATGTGTCATTTGTTGATAAATGATATCACGTTAACCCATATCATGTGAGTCAAAATGATGAGGAAAATTGTAGCAGCTACAAGAAAAAATATTTAGGTGGAGTATGGCTTTTCTTTCTGCTTTGAGCATACAGCATTCAGTGGATTTAAATGTGCTTGGGATATCTGACGTCTTTCCTTTCGACCACTAGTGAACCGTATCCCAGCACCATCAAAGGCACAGCAGCCAGATGAGCCTTTCTGAGTGAGAGAGATTGAACCTGTCAGGGTGTGCAGGTGGGCAGGCTGACACAAATCAGGTAGCACTTTTTTTCTCTGCAGGTCAGAATCTTCTGGTACAGTGGCCAGGTTTCGGTTTGGGTACCTGTATATCTGCTGGGACCTCAACTGCTGCTTGTAAAATTTGTTTGAATCCTTCAAATAGCAAGTCCTGTGTAAATATCAGCTGTGATGGAGGAACGGGGTAAGCTATGGTGTTTACTAGGATGTGAGGGGGAACCTCAGTGCAACTCTGTCCTTCTCCAGCGTTGCCCTGATGGATCCCAGTAAGTTTCCAAGGATGCCAACAGCAGTGTTGCTTCTCCACTGCCAGTTCATTAATGGATGCACAGATGCCAAAAGTGGCTGCAGGGAGTCAGGAGTCCTATGTATGTGTTTGCAGTGTTGAGCTCTGAAGAAGACCTTTTTTGTGTGGGCACATCACTGTGGGGATATGCTTGCGCACAGGTCTGTGCCTCCCTGGTGACCTCTGCATCCTCATGGATGCACTTACCACCAAACTGTGGATGTGCCATTAGTTTCCCTGGTACTTAGCCAGCATAGTCTGTAAAATTATGGCAGATGCCTTTCTGTGCTACAGAAGTGGTTATAAAAATGGGCATTAGGATTGCAAGGTGCTTTGATAAGATGATAATGAGGACTATCAAGTACCTGAGAGAGATGGAGAAGCTTCTTTTTTCATCATTTGTAGAATCTCATTAGTCTACTTGCCATTTCTTACTTTCTTCCTCTCTTTGCCTTAAGAGTAATGGCAGGACCTTATTCTTCCCCTCCTTTTGAAGATAGCTGCAACTTACCTGTTGCCCATGTGCTCAGAGCACTCGCAGGCAGATCAAGTATTGGAGGCTCTTCTCTGCCACCTTCTGTGCAATAACCTGCTGAAAAAGTCTCCAGTCTTCCCCTAAGAGTCCAGTTGCATAAAGACCTAGCAAAGCCCAGCTTTCCTTTCCATGCTCATGTGCTTACATTTAAGTGCACGAGACTGAGGGGTGACTTCATTAATGTTTATAAACATCTGAAAGTTGGGTGTCAGGAGGATGAAGCCAGGCTCTGCCCAGTGTCATCTCATGATACCACAAGGGGCAGTGGGTGTGAGCTGGAACATAAGAGATTCACATCAATAAGAGAAGGAACCTCTTCATGATGAAGGTGACAGTATTGGAAGGGGCTGCCCAGGGGGGTTGTGGAGTCTCCTTTGCTGGAGATGTTTAAGCCTGCCTGGACATGTTCCTGTGCGACTTGGTCTAGGTGATCCTGCTGTGGTGGGGATATTGTAGTAGGTGATCTTTCAAGGTCCATTCCAATCCCTAATGTTCTGTGATTCTGTGTCATTTTTCATCATTCTGTCCTCTAAGAGGCAGACTCTGAATTTTCAGTCATGTCTGGCAGAACCTTGTTCCATAAACAATGTTATTAACCCTTATTTGAAAATAGCAGCAGCTGAAGAGTCCCGGTGGGAAGAATGGGGAAGAGTGGAAGAGGAAAGTGGCTGCCAGAGATCAGATCAATATTTAGGTTTTAATGCAGCTCCACATCAGTCACTGAATGCAATAAAATGTTGGGTTTTTTTAATTTGCTGTAAAATCTTCAGCAAGACAAGGAAAAACCTTGGATGCCCTTCTAGGGATGCTTTGAAACAAAGGTGCAATATTCTTTCTCGCTGTACAGTATTAAACAAAAAAAGATTCAGTGACTCTTTGGCTCCTAATTATCACCTCAGGCAGCTTATTTAGTCTACCTGTCATGAAGGTAGGAAGTCTACAACACAGAGTAACTCTTGCCAAACAATTGAGCCACTTTTTTAGCCTTTCTCTATCAATATTAATAACCTACACTAATTGCACTATGCTTTTTTTTTCCTTCTCCTTTTTCTTCAGTCTGCTACAGGGATTAGTTAGTCATTTGCATTTTCTTTAGAGGCCTTAACAAATGTTAATTTGTCATTCTTACCTCTCTCTCTCTTTTTTTTTCCTATTTAGTGTCAGAATGAAATGAATTTCCCGGAAGGATATTTAGTGTCTTTCATCTATCAATCAGGGCTGAGCTCATACGTACTTTTCATGCAGAAATGGTTTCTTCTAAGGAATGTGAGGTCAAGAAAAGAGATGATATAATTTTACACATTGCAGACTACCTTGAAAATAAGGACACAAAAGTAAAATGTTAAGTGACCTATCGTGTGCTGCAGAGATGTTTCCATTCCAGGCTCCTTTAGTGTATTTCAGTGCCTGAGAGGCTCATGTGGTCTGAATGAATTTCAGCAAACTTAGTTGCTCTGACCCAATAACAGGTCGTTGGCACTGTCTCTGAGCAGGTTGTAAGTCCTAGAGGAGCTAAGCAGGTTTACTCTTGGCTTTGCTCTTCACACCTCAATCCTTGAAATGCCTCAGGTATGCTCTGCCAGTCTGTGGTCTTTCTTTAATAGGGGCTGCTAAATATATGACGTGTTGTGGAGGCATCATTAGGGGGAAGTTTCCTTATATTTATTTCAAAATAAATTGTACTGTAAAAATACAATTTAAAGTATTAATGGTCTCGTTTATTTCAATAAGTAGTTTTGTTGCTAAACTGCAGGGCTTCTGAACATCTTCAGTACTTAGAGGGGGCCTATAACAAAGGCAGGGACAGACACTCCAGCAAAGCCTGTTGTGACAAGACAAGAGGTCATAGTTTAAAACTAAAAATAGGTAGATAGGAGAGATAGAAGGAAGAACTTTTTCACAATTAAGGTGGTGAAACACTGGAATGGGTTGCCTAGAAGGGTTGTGGACACGCAGACACAGTACATTAGGGACTGGAAGGGACCTTGAAAGACCATCTAGTCCAACCCTCCAGGTTGCACAGGAACATGTCCAGGTGGGTTTTAAACGTTTTCAGAAAAGGAGACTCCACAGTCCCCCTGGACAGCCCATTGCAGTGCTCTGTCACCCTCACTGGGAAAAAGTTCCTTCTCATATTGATGTGGAACCTCTTATGTTCCAACTCACACCCATTGCCCCTTGTCCTATCATGAGATGACACTGAGCAGAGCCTGGCTCCATCCCCCTGACACCCATCCTTCACATATTAATAGACATTAATGAGGTCACCATGAAGCATTCAAGGTCAGGTTGCACAGGGCTGTGGGCAACCCGATCTAGCTGAAGATGTCCCTGCTCACTGCAAAGGAATTGGACTAGATGACCTTTAAAGGTCCCTTACAATCCCAAACATTCTGTGATCCTAGGAGTTATTTCAGTTCTCCTATTTAGGTTGCAAATGGATTGACAAAAGGCTTTTTGTCATGTCTTCCAGTGAGGGCTCCAAAGACTACTTCAGTAGAAGAAATAGTAAATACCCACTGCAGTATACCTTGTGGTCCAAGACAGCAGTAAAAGAAGTGAGGGTTTGTGTTATTACTTCATTCCAAGTTGGAAGAAGCTGTACTCTAGCCCAAGGAACTCTGACTGGTCTTAGTACTGTTTCAGGAAACTCTTTCAGCATAGCAAGGTTGCATTACATTAGACAGATACACACCTCCTACATAAAGTTCTGTTTTTCCGAATCCTATAACTCTTCTCTCCAGTAATTTGAAGCTGTTTGAAATTGTTTGAAATACTGGTAGAAATCTTGTCTGGAACTCGTGTATCGGATCTGTCCAGTTGTAGTGGGAATATTGTGATGATGCACTAAGGGTGTTGCAGTTGTGAAAGCAAATCCTTCCTGTAAGTTAAAAAATATAAAAGTGAAGGGAAACAACCCAATTCTTGCACGTGGTTTGAGCCTGGGGGAGGGTTTTGCATGGCTGCACCTCCCTCTTGGGAAAAGAGATGCAGCTATGTAGTTGCCCAACTCGGTGAGGAGGCAGAAGGAAGGATGGTGGGGGAATAAGCCTAAGAAGCCATTGCCCTTTAAATTGTGTTGAGAGGAGAAATCAATGGCCTTTGGAGATCTTGGAGATCAGCAGAGGAAAAGTGTCTGCAAAACCGTGTAAGCAGGGAATAGATCCCGAAAGAGACTGACTTGGAGAAAAAGACCAGGGCTGGAGTGGTTTAGTCCTAGGAGGACCTTCAGCCCACAGAAGATCCCTCCCAAACAACACTAGCCAGAGAAGGAGGAAGACTTGTCTCCTGTGGAGACAATGCCACGTTGCCACAGGGAAGGATTGCAAAGGGGTTTTTTTACCCCTGAGGGGAAAGGAGGTGGCAGAGCTGGACCCAGGAAGGGACATGTAAGATCTGCTTGTGTCTCTCTGTGGGATTGGTGATGGAGTGTTTTTGTTTAAGTTAAATTGATTTCATATTCCATGAGCCTGGGAAGATAAAGACTGAATGCAGTACTGTTGATGTGGTCTAACAATTGCTAGGTAGAGGGGACTAATGACTGGCAGAGCTGCTTCCTGGCCAGACAATGCCCAGCCTATGCTACCACAGGGGCTAGCTCCTCTCTGGTTTTGAGACTTCCCCTTTCTCTCTGTTGGATTTAATGAGCATCTACTGATGTTAGTGTGAACTTTGTGTAGTTATTGTTGTCTGTAGGCTGGTCTACTTGACAGTACAGTTAGGCAAGGTACGGTTTCTCTTGCCTCTTGACCTTCAGATGTGTTTTGCTTGGCTGGTGAAGGTGTAAGGGAAGAGTATGGGATGGAAAGTATGACTCTAGGCAGGCCTTGGTGTCCCCTGTACATTATTTTGGGCTAGTCAAACCCACTTACGGACAGTGCAAAGAAAAAGTACTTCTATAACTGTGCTTCTAAAGATATGTTGTAGAAACCTAGCAGATGGGCTGCGTCTTTTATTAGCAACTGGGGCTGAACGGCCTGAACCTGGGGAGCAGTACTAGATGGGGTGGCGAAGACTATTCTCCATCTTCAGTGTTGTTTCTTGCGTATGTTGCCCACAATCCAAAAATACACCATGTGCTCCTATCCTCAGATTGCCTCTGAAAAACCACGTAGAGAGAGGGTGGGGTGGGAGCTTGTCAGCCATCAGAGCTCCAGAAGTACTCGGGCAGAGCGAAAAATCTCATCATTCCACTGTCCCTCCAGCACATGCTCACAGATGAGAAGTGTCCGCAAAAACACCGGGCATGTCCAAGCCCTTTCTGCACCGGGCAGTGCCCTCCCCTAGGCAAACAGGTAGGCAGGGCTGTTTACATCAGATGCTGACTAGGTTTTAAGGTGGGGGTGTGGACGACAGGAGGAAAGCAGGAGCCAGACTGCGGTTGGTTGTTGCCGTGTTGAACGCAGTGCCGTGCAGTGTGCTGCTCTGTGGTCTGCAGAGGTGCTTTCTCATATGGGAACAAATCACAGACAAGTCTTGAAGTGACATGCCAGCCAGCCACAGGAGATCTGCATGAGGCTGGCTGTACAGTTCCAATTCTGTCCTTATGCTAATGTTTTCTCCAGTAAGTGCACTCCCTCTGGTGGCTAATTCACCATCTCCATCCCGCTCTTTTTTGTAGAGTTAAGGGTGCGTGCAAGCAGCTGGCCAAGAAGCTACTGCTTTTATTAGGCCAGTTTAATGCTTTATCCTCTCAACGCTGAGGGCACAGATAAAGTCTGACCATTCAAATTCTCTGGAGACGTTTAAGACCTGCCTGGATGTGTTCTTGTGTGACTTGGTCTGGGTGATCCTGCTGTGGCAGGGGGATTGGACTAGATGATCTTTCCAGGTCCCTTCCAATCGCTAATGATTCTATGATTCAAATACATTTTAAAATAATCCCCAAAAAGACTGTTCCTGGAAAGAAGCCTAAAATGTTATACTTTTATCAGGTAAATGGTCTGCTAGCTTCAGTGATCTGCTGTTGTACTTATCAGGTAAATGGTCTGCTAGCTTCAGTGATCTGCTGTTGTACTCACTCTCATTAAGTTCCTCTTGGGTGTCTGTCTTTAACATCTCATACCACAAGCTTTCCAGATAGAAATATCTGCCTTTTCAGATCATAGCATCATAGTGAGGACAATATATGCTGTGGCTGCCTGTAGAACCATAGAGAAGGGCTCTTCCAAAGAATAAGAAATTCCCACACTTTGAAGGACAAGCTTCCTTTGGATGTGGTTTGCATGTCATGTCTTTGCCTACATGATTATAGGATGCTTACAGTGAAGCAAAGCCAGTGCTAGTGTAGCACTCAGTAATTAAACGCTATTCTGAGACTAGAAACATCAGCAGAAAGACCACTATATACTCACATACTTAATTAGCTGTCACATTGTGTTTTAAAAGAGAGGAACACAAGCTGAAAGTGCTGTGAACTTGTTTACATGCAGGCTAATGCACTCCAGCACAAGGAAAACTCCTGCCTTATGAAGAGGTTCCCACACCTCCAACAGCTGGGTTTAGATGCTGAATTGACCTTGTCTCCACCACAGAAGGACTCAAGTAACTTCAGCTTGTACGGGCCCAGTTCAGTGACCACAGGGACAGAGAGCTGAGGTGATTAATTTTACTTCTGCTGCTTTCTCATCAGTCCAGCTTTGCTTGGAACAGGCAGAGGACAGGATCTACCAAACCCCTCAGTTCCTCTGGCTTAGCACTTGCAGAAGTAGAATGATGTTCATTCTAGAGGCCAGTCCTATCCACTAGGCTACTACTGTCTTCAAAAGATCCTTTGGTGACCATATAACCTTGAATTAACTGCTTACCCCAGAAGCCATTTACTTTCATAATCTGTAATATCATCGTTGAGCTTCTGCCATCATTCACTTAATTGGATGTCTCTTGCTACAGTGCTTCAATTTGGGGAAATTTCTTGTTTCCTTACTCAGGAAAACAGTTTGCACTCAAGACCAATTTGCCAGCTGGAGCACAGTTCTTCTGCAGATAGAGGCTGAGATAAGGCTCTCATAAATATCTGAAAGCATCATCATCTCTGCGTTTCTACTTGCAACAGATTGTAGCTCAATGACGGTGCATCCCAGTCAGCCGTCTCCACAAGACAGGTCTTTGCTCATAGCACATGATGCTTGGAAGGTGACAGAGGTCTGAGTCAGGTCTGTGGAGGCACATGTTCACCTCCTGTATTGCTTTGAACAAGTTACTGAAGAAAAAGTATGAGACCCTGTGATGGCACAAAGATGTAAGGCGTGTTTATGACTAGTTTTATGTAGCTCACATGAACCACCTTCGGGTTTTCAAGTACGGCTGCAGCTCTAACCTCATGCTTAAGAAATGCTTGTGAGTGCAGTGTCCCCAGAAGGAGACAAGAAGGTATATTGGCATGCTTTTCCCCTTTTTAAAATGTATTTTTTTGCTGAAAGGAGTCTACTGTGTTTCTGAGCTGTTAGCTAGAGGATCATCAGCTGATGTGTCCACTCAGGGGACTACAGTGATATGTCTGTGTGTCATTTGTCAGTCACAAACACAAATCACAAGAGAGATACCCAGTTATAAAACAAACACCAAAGTCTATTCTTCAAGACCTCAGATTATATTTCTCCCTGGGAGGTAGCTCAGTTGCCATCCTTGGATGTGTTTAAAGGTCATTTGGATGAGGTGTTGAGGGATGTGGTTTAGGGGTGAACTTGTAAGGTGGGGTAGATGGTTGGACTCGATGATCCCAGGGGTCGTTTCCAACCAGCATGATTCTGTGATATGTTTAAAACCACTTGGAAGTCCTCCTGAATCTTCATTTATCCACAGAGAATTTTACGTGGTCCTGAGCCTAGCGCTTGCTCTAATATGAATGAAATTTCTGCTCCATTTTACCTACCAGTCTCATTTTACTGCATTTAATAATAACTGGGTATTTCCCAAAAAGTTTTATCTCCATGGTATTTTGAATGAATCTTGGGGTTTGGGATTTTTTGTATTATTTCATAATCATCATTTCAGTCTTAACTCTTGTAAATGAAGGTGCTCATAGAATCATTAGGGATTGGAAGGGACCTTGACAGATCATCTAGTCCAATCCCCCTGCCACAAAATGCACTCAGCAAATAAAAAGTGAGCAGGAGCCAACCTCTCTCCATTTTTCTTCATTATGCTCACGATTTGAAGCTGGGCCTGACCTGATGCTTTAAAACATCTGAGTTTCATGAGTTGTGTTAAAATAAATTGTACTTGGTATCGTTTTGAAAGTCACCAATTATTGGAAAGATCTCTTACAGCCCTGGTGATATATTTTTATCTCCTGATGTTTGCCTGTAGAAGAATTATCACTATAATCTGAGATAGATTTTGTAGGTTAATATATGAAACTCAAAGTTAATCAGATTGCATATCAGTGCAAATTATTTTGACATTCAGAGACTGTTACCCCTTTTTAAACTATGCCATAAATATTACTATCCATTTCATCAATATAACATGACCATTTATATTGCTGTATTTATGGATGTAGAGGTATGGCTGATATTCATTTGTAAGCAAATACTTCCATGCCCTATATATTCCTCAAGATTCACCTTACGGTTTGGGTTGGGTTTGGTTTGGTTTTGGGGGTGGGAGGGGTCAGTTTACTTGTAGAAACTCCTTTTAGAAACTAGAGGCTTGGTATTGAAAAGAAAAAACCAGAAATGCCTAAAATGATTCTTCTTCCTGGTGTGTTTTAAATCACAGAACGATAGGGATTAGAAGGGACCTCAAAATATCATCTAGTCCAATCCCCCTGACACAGCAGGATCACCTAGACCAAGTCACACAGGAACACATTCAGGCAGGTTTTGAACATCTCCAGAGGAGAAGATTCCACAACTCCTCTGGGCAGTCTGTTCCAGTGCTCTGTCACCCTCACTGGGAAGAAGTTCCTTCCGATATTGATGTGGAACCTCCTATGTTCCATTTTACACCCACTGCACTTTGTCCTATCACTAGATGACATTGAGAAGAGCCTGGCTCCATCCTCCTGACACCCACTCTTCACATACTTATAGACATTAATGAGGTCACCCCTCAGTGTCCCTTTCTCTAAGCTCAAGAGACCCAGCTCCCTCAGCCTTTCCTCATCAGGTCAGTGTTCCACTCCCTTCATCTTTGTGGCTCTGTACTGGACGCTCTCCAGCAGTTCTGTGTCTCTCTTGAACTGAGGGGCTCAGAACTATCTGGGTGTGGAATAATAAATCCTGAGGTGTGGAATTTGTCCAACTTACAGTGGACTGCAGAATTTTTTTTACTGAGTGGGAATTCCTGTTCATAAGATGGACTTCTGTGATTTTCAGCTTAAATATAAAATAAACTGGAGGTTGTACTCCTTCCATAAAATCTTATAGGAGCTAAATGACTGGGTAGGCAGGTAGACTGCAAAATCACTAATGCTTTAGAATTATTGTTTTTCTGCAGTCATTGTCAATCTCATGCAAAAGGGACTCTGATCAATATGCACAGCTAGATGAAGACATAGCTCATTACAAACATACCGTTGCTACGAAGAGGTTGTGAATTTTTTTTCCTTTTTTGTGTAAATATCCTCATTTTCATCCTCAGCAGACTTAGATGAGTGGGGGAGGGGTGGAAATAACCAATATTTGGTAAAATTTGGGCTAACTGAGAGTCACAGAATATTCCTGATTGGAAAGGACCTCCCAGATCACCGAGTCCAACCATACATGTACAGCAACCAAACTCAAACCGTGATGAGACACCATCACCAAACACACTCAACCAGATAAAATACAAAATAGACCCCCCACAATCTCTGCTGCTAGAGCAGGTCCTGAAGCACCATCTCTAAACATTTCTTAAATACCTCCAGGGATGGTAACTCAACCACCTCCCTGGGCAGCCTGTTCCAGTGCCTTAGGGTAGAGTAAAGAATTCATTTAAAAAAACAGTTTAAAAAAATTGTAATTAGCTACTTTTAGAAACATCTACATTTTGAGGCTCATTTTAGGGTGAGAATGGTGGAATTTTTGGACCAGCACACTTGAAAGGAAAGGAACAGCATTGTGCCTCATTACATTTGCTGATGCTTTTTGATTATAGGATAACAAAACACAAACCAAAACAAACGAGACGGAAAAACAACCTAACAGCTGCTTTTAACAAGCAACATGAAGGACTGAGCATGAGTTACATTCTGCAGAGTTACCCGTGGCAATCCAGCCCCAACACCCTCTTCAAATGCTTGAGAAAAACCCTTCTGGAGGGATAAATATTTGTAACAAGAAAGGTGTTTTAGCTCTGTCAAAAAGTAAACAAAATAATTGAGGGCTCAAAGATGTTATTCAGTGTTCCAGCTTTATGATAGTAATTCCTGAAGCTGTTCTACTCCTGTGGTGTCACAGCCATGCCTTATATTCTGGGATGTTACCAGATAATGAAATTAGTTTGCCCGTCCACGCAGACTGTTGGGGGTGTGGCATTTTCTCTGGATTCTACTCAAGCTGTAAAGAAAAAGGGGATAAAGTGCTTGAAGAATAATTACAGTTTAAATTAAATATATGTTATCTGGCTCTTGCTTGAGGACAGCATAGTTTTAACCTATCAAATAGATTACATAGCCTATAAAAAAATAATACATTTCTTTTGCCTAGGAGCAGTAGAAAAGAAGGAGCTCTTGGCTCCATGAAAGGGAGCATAAATAGTGTCTTTCCTTCAGGAGAAAAAGTGCCTGGGCTATAGAAAGTGAAAATGTTTTGATACTGTGTTGGTTTTGCCAAGCACGACACGCAAAGTCGCCTGGCTGAGAAGGAGGGACTTTTCCCAGTGCAGATACCCAGTGCACCAAATGCCTTCTGCTTAGTTCTTCTGGGGCCCATGATTTCAACACTACTTTAGATATAGAATACTTCCTTTTCATGGAAATCAACATTTCTAAACTCCATCCCTGCTCTAAGTCTATAAAGGGTCTGGGACCATGCACCGAAACTTGCTTACAAGTCATCCCCACAAGAGTCACGTGGCTCGTCCCAGCTATTGGGGCGGGTCTTCCATTCGGGGAGCTGGACTGCGAAGGCTCTGCGTTCCCTCCCTTTGAGATGAAAGAGGCAGGCACAGATGTGAAGGCAGAAATGTCTCCCGTTCTCGCCTGCTTTCTGGTGTTCCTGGCAGGCTGCTTGGCTTGCCAGCACCACACCTGCCACTGTGCAGGCAGGGTCTTCATTTGTCAGGAGAGCAAGGTGGTCCAGGTGCCCCGGGACATCCCCACCAACACCACTGAACTGTAAGTAGGGAGAGGGAATGGTTGTGAGTAGCAGCCTTGTTGCTGGATCTCAAAACAGATTAACACTTGGCAAGCCAAGGGTCAGATTTACTGGGAGCTGCTCGGAAAGTTATGCCAGCTGTTCGGAAAGCACAGCCCTGCCTCCAACTTAATTACATCTTGAAGCTTCTCTTCATTACTCTGATTGTGCTCGTTTTAAGATCTCTGTTAAGAAAAGATATGGTTCATTATGATGCAAAGTGCAGAGTAAATTCTGAACCAGCTTCCTTAGTGCTGCGACAGTAGTTTGAAGCAGAAAGTCTGCGCTTTCTCTGCAGCTTGCTTCAGCGTTGTTGAGACGTGCGGTGTGGCTCTTCTGCCCCAAACAGCTCGGTGCTGAGCGTTCGTGTTCCTACCGTGGGAGCTTTCCAAAGATGTGTGCTTTCTTGC
Organism: Rhinopomastus cyanomelas; assembly: GCA_013400115.1. NCBI lineage: Eukaryota > Metazoa > Chordata > Aves > Bucerotiformes > Rhinopomastidae > Rhinopomastus > Rhinopomastus cyanomelas. The sequence continues at coordinate 40,597 of VXBP01002551.1, forward strand.
CAAGAAGCAACTTAATGTTTTCTTTCTTGAAGTCACAAAGGCATTAGAGAAAGGACTGATAAACTTTCAGAGAGCAATCCTCCTCTATCAGAGGAGCAGTGTGACTGCTGTTGGAGAGGGCAAACGACAAAGATGCTGCAACTGTGTTACTCAAGAAAGGGGTTTATCTGTCTTAAAGCTTCTCTTTGTTTCCCATAAAGTGATGTGAGCAACACTGCATGACGGCTGTTTTCTGTGTCAGTAGCAAAAGAACTGCTGAAATGGCGAGTGTGTAATTGTGCAAGTGTTTGCACTTCAATGTTTTTAAGTGAATTGTGTCTACAGTCACAGCCAACTGCCATCATTATAACCTAAAGCAAAGCCAAAAGAGTAGTCCTGGATAACACTTCTGGTTAACAAGTGGAGTGGTAAGTTTAGAGGAAGGGTACAAAGAGGATGGGTAAGTAACTAGTTAAAAAATACACCCTTATCTGAACTCTACAGACAGTATGTCCACTGTGAGTTACTATCCCACAGTTTTCCTAGGGCAGATGTTTTGTTTCAGACAGAGGAAGGAGATGTTAAGCTTACTGAATGAGTAGACTGCAGTGAAAACTTGAGACAAATGTCTGAATTCATCCCAGAAGGTCAGGAAAAGTTTAAATCATTCTTGAAACTAGACAGAAAAATAATCCATCTGTGATTCAGGTCATCTAAATCCTGAGTGAGCCATGCTCCAGGCACAGACTGCTAATTTTATTTAATTGTGCTTTGCTTGTTTCTGTAGATTACACAGTCAAGGTCTGCCTTCTAAGGATTAAGCAAAGGCACTTTGTAATTATCTCTGCCAGGAAGTAGAGTTGTTGTTGCCAAAAAGCACCTGTCAGTAAAATGAGATTTGTTCACAGCAGATCCTTGTCAGCTTCGCAAAGGTTTGCTGGGGATGCTAATCTGTGGGTTGCTCTGCACTAGGGTGTGTTCTCTGGGACAGTGACTGAAAACAGTGACAGAATCCTTTATTACGATACGTGCAAATATCAGAGTTGCAGCTCTCAACCTGACTCTCTTCTCACACCAACTTTTGGCTCCGTGGAAGATAGTTGTGGTCATATCTGATCATTAGAGCCAGGGGACTTACTTCAGCATGGCTTAAAATTTTGCCCACAAAAACTACGAACAGTTGCTTTGAGTATACGAGCTGTTAGTGTTCCTAAAATCGGCTGGTTCCTGAAATCTGGGTCCTGATCTGGCAGGGGGATTGGACTAGATGATCTTTCAAGGTCCCTTCCAATCTCTAATGTACTGTGATACTCTGAAGAGCTACTAATTGACAGAGAAACCTTAACTTTCTTTCAAAGTCAAAGGGGCTCTCTAGAAATGTGCTTCCCTAGGCATCTTTCCATCGAGTGCCCACTGGGGTGATTGAGGTGGCTAAAATAGACTTCCCTGCTCCAGGTGCTGTTGCAAATACACACTTGTTAACAGAAAAAGCTTGTTTTATGTTTCTTCAGAAAGCCTCAAAGACTCAAAAGGGGTTTAAAATCAGTGTAGCAACTTGAGCGTACACGGCCACAGTGCCTAAGGGCACAGAGCACAGGACCCTGTACACGACACCAGCTGAAACTTCTTGCTAAGTACAGCTCCTACAGGGTGCACTTCTCACTTAAGAGCTTACTCTGAGAGCGCCAGATGAGGCTGTTTTCCTTCGGCGTGAAGGAGGGGAGTTACTTCAGTACCCTTAGAGCTCTTCACTTTCTCTTATGTGCTCTTAATAGCTTTCCTAAGCTATCCTAGAGTCTTTTCCTGGTCCCTTGTAGATGTAGAATAACATGCCAGTGAAAGCTTTGGAGAGAAAATAGGAGCCTGATAAGCCTCAAGCACTCACCCTGTTGCTGTTTGTTTCTGTTCCACTACAATGGTTTCTTAAGTAGGGAAACTGGCATGTGGCAGCCAGCTCTGTTTCTTGGTAAGAAAACTCAGGATAAAGGTAAAAATATTGCCCTAAACAACAGTTATCTCAGATCTTCACCAAGGCTGATTCTTCTTAATTATAATAATAGTTATTATTATTTATTTTTGGAGAGTTGGACACTGACACATGCTGTGAGGATAGGTTTCTTTATGGTTAGTTTCTCTGACAGTGAGAACTTACACTCCCCAGTGAGTATGATCTACAGCACGGTACAAGAGCTGGGAGTTTGCTGCTCATTTGATCAGCACCTGCTTTAGTGAAGGGAGAGAGCTGTCAGCTTCTTTAGGTGAGGGATTTTGGTTTGTATTTACTGTGTGGGGAAAAAAGCAGGGGTCCACAGCCACAGGTTTTCATTAGTCATCTTGCTGCCTCTTCTACTTTATTTAGAGTCCAAAACCTCATGAGATGGTAGTTACAGCTGGGTTTGCATACGGCTTCTCGTAGACCTGCAAGCACTCTGCAGCTGGCATGTTCGGAGTGTTTGCAGGCGAGACTGTGGTCATGAGCTGCTTTGCTTTATAGTCTTTGCCTGGAAAATGAGTTGGATAGGAAAGCTTTTGGAATTTTTTTAAGATACCAAAACAGCTGTAAGATACGAGGTTCCATACAAATATCAGAAGGAACTTCTTCCCAGTGAGGGTGACAGAGCACTGGAATGGGCTGCCCAGGGAGATTATAGAGTCGCCTTCTCTGGAGACATTTAAAACCTTCCTGAACATGTTCCTGTGTGACTTGGTCTAGGTGATCCTACTGTGGAGGTCCCTTCCAATCCCTAATGTTCTGTGATCTGTCATTCTGTGAAATGTAGGTGGATCTGACTTACAATTCCACAGGTAATCTCTGAGAAACCAGAGGCCATAGATTGTTCTGTGTCAAAGTTTTAGCTATTAATCGCCTCACAGAGTGAGAGACAGGGAGCACGTCAGCAGTCACCTAGGGCAGTTTACTCCCTGAAAATTTAAAGCAGCTTTAATAAAGAGCTGCAGTCTGTGCAATCCATCCTTAGGATTCACTGAGTTTTCGTTTGGTCTTTAGCGGTCTCGGTTTGAGACAGTGCTGCAAAAAAACCCCAACATGTTCTCAGAATAGAAGGGACCCTTTTTAAGAATTAGCAAACTACTTTAAGCAGAGATGCTTGAATATCACCCAAAAATTCCAGGAAAAGCTTACTCATTCTCTTATTGCAATCTCCCTTGCTTTTGGATTTCTCATCAAATCAGTGCTTGAAGTCACTCTCACAGTATTGCAGGGAAATAGAGCTCTCTACCCTAGCAGCTGGGTGCTATCACCTGGGCAGTAGACTCTCTCCAATTTGACAGAGTAGAGCAACTCTACAAGCCAGCTTGGGATGGGAAGTGAAAAGCTACTCAGGCCAGTTCTGCTCACAGACCTGCAGTTACGTGACTGATATGTTAATATTTTACCTGTATCCTGTAACTACTGCTGTGATAACAAGGTGTCAGGAAATTAAATTGGGTCATGCCATGTTTGTTAGAAAGGGAAAGTCCAACTGAGTGACCCTCCTAATCATCTCCTGCTCCTGAACTTGACTCCCTGGATGTTTGGTCCTCCTTAGCTGGCATATGAGTGCAGCAGCCAACAGCACTTGACCAGTAGGTTCCTTCTGCCTGTTTCTACAATGGCAAAGGAAACATCTCTTGAGAATGAAGACTCCTCAAAGAAAGCTTCCGTACTTGGATTTATGACTCGCGTAATAAACCATTGTCGTTTGCCAGAGGCTCCATTAAGAGACTGGTGCCAGTTTTAGGAAGGAGCATTGGAGAAAGCTGAAATAACTGACAACAGAGACAGCCCTTCTGACAAAGTGCTGCTGAGGAGCAAACTGCAGGTAAAATCCATAAGGCCCAGGCTTGGTCTTGTGGTGGCTTCTATTTTATAAAGCATTCTCTGGCATCACGAGCCAGCTATGCCTTTGTCAGAGAGGTTTAGTGGTGTATTATACAGAGGGCTGCCTTGCAAGAATCTGCAAACTATAAACAGTGGGGTTTTTTACTTGCTGTCTGCATAGGTGTTTTGGCACAATTGCTCAAGGATATTTATTTTAGACTATCAAGTCAAGGCTGAGTAGATATCTGGACACTAAAACAGTGGCTGCCTTGAAATAGCAAGTTCTGTGTTAGGTGCTAAGTGAGTGAGACGTGCTTCCCTGCGACTGAAGCTGCAAATGATGTGAACAGTCACTGCAGTGATGGTTTTGACAGCTCCAGTTAGGATTTTTTCACAATTAGAGTTGAAATCACATTGAAACCTGCAATCAGTTATGGTTCCTGCTCAGGTGCTTATACAGGTGGGCTGGCCTTAATCTAAGACAAACAAGATGTGCAGAGGATAAAGTAAGCTGTCAAAATGAAGAACCTCTATAACACGGAGCTGTGTTATAGTGGTTAATCATGCAGCTAATCAATAAGCTTACATATTATCAGAAGGCAATAGGGATACTTACACAGCAGAGTGTACTGAAAGCCAATAGCATGCTGTGCAAGACTTTTTCCCCTCTTTAAATTCTTACTTGAACCAGCTTCCTATGCTTATGACCAGTTCATAGTTTGAAGCAGAAAGCTATAGAAACTGCTCTGTGGTCCCTGGCTGTGTATCACTGAAGTGGTCCTACACTTGTGCTGGATTCTTTATCTGACATTTTCATTGGGAGGATAAAAAGAAACAGGCAGAGCATGAGAGAAGAAAAAAAGACAAGGGAAAATGTGACACTAAAAGATAATAAACTCTGGAAAGCAGATTCTCAGCTGATATAAATTACCAAGTACATACCTCTATAGAAACACCCTGTTTCTAACACTTGAGGAGCTTTTTCAGCTGGAGGAGGTGTGCTGCACACTATGGGAGTTGGTTTGCGGTGCAGAACTCTCTGCAGGCTCCCTCGTGACTCTATGGCAATAAATACATACATGCTGCTTTCACCTGACTTATAATGACTGCAGGCTGATCCATCTGTGCAAGAGGTATGACTGAGGCTGCAGATGTATAGATGTGTGCGTATAAATCTAATGCAACTTAGAAATGGAAGTGCATGCACTTAAAATTCAATGGCAAGTATATGACCTGTTAAATCACGAGGCTTTTGGCAGTGAAACACAGCAAAAGCCAAAACTTTATTGTTTTTACGTGCAGCAGTGGAAGGGTACCAAGGTTTATGGCAGCTGATGCCCTCTGATGAGGTCAGCTGCAGAGCGATTCCCCTGATGGACACGTTCCAGCTTTTCCAGCAGCCTCTCCCTCACGCACACACAATATCCAGAAGGCATCCAGAAGTCACATCCCCATGCATCTGATACCAGGCAAATGGATTTCCAGGGCTGATTAGCACCACACCCTAAAATAAAGCCTTTTTCTTAGACATTTGAGGTATGTTCTGCCCCAGTTCCTGCAAGGAATCAAAATTTACCTATTGAAGAGATTATCATCAACATTTTTCGAAAGAGTTTGGAAGATGAAACGAGTCATTTACAGGTGATACATTTTCTTGTCTTGAATGTGGTGTCTTCATCTGAGGTGTCTCCTCATTCAAACCTTGTTTCATGTAATTACAGCCTCGGAGAGCCTGACAGTAATGTTATTCATAAGATGTGCGCTGGTAAATACCGAGGTTTAGCGCAGAGGCACAGCAAGACAGAAAAGCCCTAGTAAGATCAGAAATAAGTAGATTAAAGTGTGGGCAAAATGGAGAAGTTGTTAAGTCGAGGAGACATTACAAAGTGGGATGGAGGTCTGTCTTTTACTTCTGGAAGCACATGAATCACAAAAGAGATCTGAGGAATCGTGCATCCGCTGGTGTCACGCAGCAGTTAATTTTCCTTGCTCTGAATGGCGTGCCACTCTAAACTCCTCAACAGTGCGGATGATTTCCTACCTTCATTTACTCCCCTTACTACAGCTTCTCACAACTCATCAGTTTTCACTGCATAGAATTAAAACGCTGTATTTTAGACTGTTGCCTTCTCTCTTCTAACAGTAAAATGTATTAACTTCATCTCTCATCCTACCCAGTGAGACCCAGACACTGGTAAAAGGAGTCCTATTGAAACTATGGCTAGCTGGGAGACAGGAGCATAGACAAAGCTCTAGGGAAATTTATGAAGGGTGTTTTATGAGATTTAAAAGACACCAAGGTGCTTATATTTTCCTTTGTCAGCTTCAGTGAGTTGCTCTCCAATCCCTTACATAGGCAACTTAGGGTATTTATACAGAGGGCAATGCAAAAGGAGTGTGTGCCCTTCCTGCTTGACCCAGTATGGTACAAGCACTGGAACAGGCTGTCCAGGGGGGTTGTGGAGTCTCCTTCTCTGGAGATGTTTTAAACCCGTCTGGACATGTTCCTGTGCAACTTGGTCTCTGTCATCCTGCTGTGGCAGGGGGACTGGACTAGATGATCTTTTGAGGTCCCTTCCAATCCCTAATGATTCTATAATACTGTAAGAGCCGCCAGGCCAACACATCCATTATCTCTGTATCTGCAGTTGTGCATGCAATAGGAATTTGAGTTAACTCTTTTATGGATCTGGATCTTAGCAAAGTCCTGTCAGTTTTACAGTCCTGAAGAGTGAAGTTTGTGGTCTCCCTCAAAACCAAAGCTATGTATCTAAACATAAAAATAAATACATTTAAAAAAACTTATCTTCTCAAATACTTGATCTGCCCAGCAGCACTTCTGATTAAGGTGTCTGTAAAAGCTCCACATCTAATTCCTCTGGAAAAGTGTCACGCAGAGTATGTGTCCCCTGATAAGCCAGCTGGTGGGAAGTCTGCTGTGCAGACCACGAGTTTCTTTTGCAGAGGCTGAGGCAGGGTCTCGTTGGGCTGCCATGTCACTGGAAATATTGGATAGATGGAGAACTTAGTAAGAGTTAAGAAGCAGGTAAAGGAGAGCTGCCACAAGAACAGAGAGAACAGCTGCACAGAAGAGAGATGCCAAGTGCATAGCCATGCTGAAGGAGATAGCTGCTCTCACCGCCAGCAGCCTGCAGGCAGGAGGGGCCCTGCAAAGCCAAACTGAGCTGTCTCCCGAAGACAAACAAACAGAATATAGACACTTGACTGAGGAGTGAAAGAAATCCATGCAAAGTTCAACATGCCTCACTCTCTTCTGACTTTATGGCATTGTAGTTAGTCCCGCTTAACTTTCCCGAGCCTCCTTGTGCAGGCAAAAGATAATTGGGGTAGGTTCACAGCTAATTTAAATTGTCGTAGCTTCATTAACTTCAGTGGAAGGAACCAAGTTCATTTTCACTGTCTGACAAAGGGGACCTCTGCCAGCCATGTGCTGTCGGTATTGACAGAGCTGATTGGTAATTAATGGGTGTGTTTGGTAAACAAGGTACTTTGGGCAGCAATGACAGGTATTATTTTTCATAGCAGTCTATTAGTTTTACACAGTGAGGGGCAAGCACTTTGGTAGGAAAAGTCACTTTTCTTTGTTTAAGACCTTGACCTTTTCAGACAAAACCTGTAAATTATTTCACACACTTTGTCTGTAGTTCGATTGGGCTGCTCTTATTAAGCAGTGAAATTTAAGTCATTAAAATGAAGCTTATTTCACACTATAGGTCAGAGTCAAGCCTGGATTTCATGTTAGTGTATAGAAAATGATTTCTTCTAATTGTCTTGCTCACGCTGTAATAAGGAGCCCTATTTCTGCCTCTACTTGGGTGTAGATTTTTTGATTTTGAGAGGTCTAGGGTCAGGAAAGCTTGTGATTTGTTTGCTTTTGCTTAATGTTTTCCTCCAAATATCCTCAGGTGTTTCAGGAGCTCTGCCTGGAAGGTGTGGATGCTTTTGTCTGCCATTTCCTTATTGGTCCACTCAGATGCTTTTGCTCCTGGGTAGCTAGAGAGAATTTACAGACTGCTGTTATATACAGGAGAAGAAATATTTTTGAGTGAAAAGAAAACAGCCTTCAACCCAGCTCAGATTAACCAGTCTTTGATTTTCATATGCCTATTGAGCTTTGGAGCCTCTGTTCTTGCCTTGACTAGCTCAACAATGCTATGGTCTTGATTGTGATGTATTCACAGTTTGTTCTCCTTCTCTGGAGATGTTTAAAACCCACCTAGATATGTTCCTGTGCGACTCGCTCTAGGTGGTCCTGCTCTGGCAGGGGGATTGGACTAGGTGATCTTTTGTTTGGGAGTGGAGCAAGGCAGGAATGCACTTTCAAGTGTTGGTCGGTAGATCTGGGGTTTTTTATTTGAAATAGTGTGTGTAACAAATAACTGGATTGATTCTGTAAAAGCTGGGAAAGAAAGTGGTGCTTGTTTCCTCAGGAGAGTTTCTGGGGTCTGGTATTTACTTTCTGAATGTTAAATCGTGGGATGAAATAAGATACTCATCAAACAACTTCCCCTCCTCACCCATGCCCCAAAACCAGATCCTATGTAAAGAAGTGAAGAGAAGAGCACATGTGCACAGGGTCTGTTCAACCTCTTTCTCTACTGGTTCAACTCCAGGCCTGGAAGATAAGAATGGAGAACCATAGCACATGCATGTATCTGTACCTGGTTACAATGGCTCAGACAGGGGAGAGCAGCAACGAGAAGAGGGACTGTCTACCTGTCCTTTTTTCCCAAAACCTGGAACATGGGATGAGGAGAGGTGGTATGTAGTTTCTTTGAGCTTGATTTCTTCACTTGAGACAGATTGTCACGTGGAGAAGCTAAGGATTATATTGGTTTTCTTCAGAAAACTTCCAAAATCCTTTTAATGGTTTTATATCCTGTGCTATGTCTCCAGCTTAGAAATGATCTCTGGTACAACAGTCTTGCCTAGCCGTGGCTTTGAGGGGTTCGGATTTCAGTGCCAGCTTCACTGAAAGCTTTGATCCCTTTTCTCACTATGGTGTAAATGACTTCAGTAGTCCACAGTAATTTTTTTAGAGAGAGCCTTCGTAAAAGGGCATCCCACTCAGAGAATAGCACTCATGTCTCTCAGATCCATGGGCACTCACAGAAGTAAGAAAGCAAATCCGTGTCCATCAGTGGAAGTACTGCCTGAGCTGCTTTCTCGGGCACCTCCTGCCTCTCCACAACTGAAAAAACAGAGCCAAATACATTTAGTCCCTCTTATGAGCTACTGGAAAGTGATCAGTTCTGAAGAATCTTTTCCCTTAGTCCAGTCTCCCATCAGGAATATTTGCAGACATAAGTTATAAGAAGAGTCTATAACCCAATCCCTGCTATGGGAAGGTAGAGAGTTGATGCTAAACAACCTGCCTTGTTCCCAAAGTTTTCTCTGGCCAACAGAGCTGCAAATTTCTGGTTTTCTTCTTTTTTTTTTTGTCAAGTGGAGAGACATAAAAGAAGTACAGACTGTGTCAGAAAATGATGGCAAAACAAGAAATTCCCCCGCAGAACAACTCTCTCTGGGTGGAATTACTGTTTTGGGGAGGTACTCATTGTATCTGAATCTCAGGAGCTATAATTTCCTACCTGCAGTATGTTGTTGCCATGGCAGATGAAGCCCAGACCTCATTCCTCAGTCCTTTGAAATCAGCATTAGTGGCCCCTGAGAGGGAATACCCTACAAGAAAATCTAAGGTTTGAATCCACATGTGTTCGTACACATCCTAATTGCTTGCCCAAGCAGCTCTGCTGACTTCCAGTGGGACGAATTGCAGGTGTGAAACTACCCATCTGTATGTATTTGCAGATTCAGGACTTTGTGCTACTGCAGTAGACAGGAAACCACTCTAGGGAAAAGCAAAACGGTGCTCAAAACACAAGTGAAGTAGGTAACCAACTGCTTAAAATTATGTTAAATTATTAGGGGGGATTTTAATTGTTTTAATGGTCTATATGGCAATGATTTTCTCAGCGCTCACAAGGTCTTTTCTAAACATTATCAGGTTTCACAGCATCCCTGGTAAGTGTGTAAACAGACTTTTGTCTGTTACAGAAACAGCAAAGCTATAGGGTGTAATGGACAAGTAATTTCCCAAGAGGACAGGTTAGCAAATCAGTTGTTTATCTGGAACTATAGACCCCTCAGAACCTTATTCACCAGCATGTGCTATTGTGGCAATATATTCCCTTGTTAAAACACAACAAAAAAAACGAATCACCTCCTCTACATTCATATTTCTTCCTCATAACTATTTCTCATCAAGGAGCTTCCTACTCAGAGCATGAAAAGCAGACCTGGTGCTTTGAGACTTGAACATAAGGCAGTACAAAGTCACAGCTCTGTTATTATCCAGGTACCAGTATAGGCTGGGGACTGACCTGTTGGAGAACAGTGTAGGAGAAAGGACTTGGGGGTCCTGGTGAGAGTCCTGGTGGACAGCAGGATGGTCATGAACCAGCAATGTGCCCTTGTAGCCAAGAGGGCCAGCAGCATCTTGGGATGGATCAGAAGGTGAATGGTTAGCAGATTGAGAGAGGTCCTTTTCTCCCTCTACTCTGCACTGTTGAAACCACATCTGGAGTACTGTGTCCAGTTCTGGGTCCCTCAGCTCAAGAAGGACATGGAGCTGCTGGAGGGAGTCAAGCCTAGAGCAACGAGGATGATGAAGGAAGTGGAGCACCTCCCTGCTGAGGAAAGGCTGAGGGAGCTGGGTCAGTCTAGCTTGGAGAAGAGGAGACTGAGAGGTGACCTCATTAATGTCTATAAATATGTGAAGGGGGGGTGTCAGGAGATGGAGCCAGACTCTTCTCAATGTCATCTAGTGATAGGACAAGGGGCAGTGGGTGTGAGCTGGAACACAGGAGGTTCCACATCAATATCAGAAGGAACTTCTTCCCAGTGAGGGTGACAGAGCACTGGAACAGGCTGCCCAGGTGGTTGTGGAGTCTCCTTCTCTGGAGAGGTTTAAGACTCGATTGGTTGTGTTCCTGTGTGACTTGGTCTAGGTGATCCTGCTGCTGCGTGGGGATGATCTTTTGGGGTCCCTTCCCAATCCCTAATGGTCTGTGATATGCATACAAGTGTCTCAGGCATATTTCCCTTCGAAATTCTGACATGGTACCTCTGCATCATCACCTTTTCCACTTTCTTGTTTCAGTGCTTTTCCTGTATCAGTTTCTGTCACTGTACTAGAACAACATTTCACAGCAGTGTTATAGTCAGTAATTTAAACACAGCTGAGGTGCAGGTTTTGTGTGCGTTTCGATCAGGGCTGACTGTTGGCTCTGTTATGGTCAGTAGGGCTGCCTATATAGCATTGCTTGGGAGCTTTTCATGCCTTTTTGAGTTTAACTACAGTCTATCTATGACTTCTTAGCTGGAGCCCTTCATAAATATGTGAAAAATGCATCTACAGGGTTATTTTATATATACAGAATTAATATAGCCATCAGCACAAAGCCATGAAGATGATGAAGGGAGTAGAACACCTCTCTGATGAGGAAAGGCTGAGGGAGCTGGGTCTCTTGAGCTTGGAGAAACGGAGGCTGAGGGGTGACCTCATTAATGTTTATAAATCTATGAAGGGTAGTGTCAGGAGGATGGAGCCAGGCTCTGCTCAATGTCATCTAATGATAGGACAAGGGGCAATGGATGCGAGCTGGAAGATAGGAGGTTCCACATCAATATGAGAAGGAATTTCTTCACAGTGATGGAGCACTGGAATAGGCTGCCCTGGGAGGCTGTGGATTCTCCTTATCTGGAGAGGTTTAAAACCCACCTGGATGTGTTCCTCTGCGACTTGGTCTAGGTGGTCCTGCTATGTCAAGAGGATTGGACTAGATGATCTTTCGAGGTCCCTTCCAGTCCCTAATGTTCTGTGATTCTCTGTGTTTTAGAGAATTGCCCTTGGTCAAAGGAGGTGGAACGATCAAAAGGCAGACACAAAGGCACACTGTGCTTTGGTTGTGGCTTTACACCTTTCACTGCACTCCCTTTGCTCTTCTATAACTCAGTGCATGGACCCTAAATATAGTTTTGGCAAATAATAATAACAGTAGCCCTTGTACAAACTCCAGTTTTTGCCAAAAGCAGCACAGAATAACCCTTTAAATGCTGTAGCCTTATAAGGAAAACCCTAGGAAATAAAAATTCTTTGCAAGTGTCAAACTCAGAGCAAATGTTCATTTTCTTATTGCCAAAAGCATGCTTTAATCTCATAAAGCGAGAGAGAATGATGACTATCGTGCCCACTCTTTGAAAAATCTTCCTGCAAAAGTAGATATGGATGTTACATTGGGAACAAAATAGACAAGGCTTGTTGGCTAGTGAGATAAAATAATAAAGGAATCAAAATAATCAGAATTCTGCTCTGGCAGGGGGTTAGAACTAGATGCTCTTCAGAGGTCCCTTCCAAAGCCTACTCTTCTGTGATTCTGTGGAAAGGGCTGAAATAACAAGCGCTACGTCCAACCCAACAGATCAAGGGGTATAAATTAATGTCACATTTCCTCAACAAAATAATCAGCTGCAGAATTCATGGGCTTTCTCACGTGTTTGCAAGGCCAACTCTTGTTGAAAACTGAAAAGACTGTTTTTATTATGTAAAGCAGAGGAAAAAACCCACAAGAACCTGCGAGACAGTTGCAGCTAGAGTAATGTAAAGTAGTTTTGCAGGGCTTTGGAATGAATCTGGGAGAAAACCGAATGATTCTGGAAGGATGTGTGTGAGACTTTGCAATGACATTTCGGGTTCGGCGGTGATGCTGACTGTCATTTTTGCCGGCGCGAAGCAAAACCAAACAAGGTTAACCATGCCTCTTGCAGCGAATTCTATCAGCTAGATAAGATGTGCAGCACTTAATGTACGGTACATTGGCTGATTGTGGATGTCGCCGGAGAAGAATGTGAGGCCAGCTCATTTTTTTTTCCTTACAAACTCTGATGGGGACGATTCTGTCTCTGCATAAAGAGATAATCATTGCGTCGTTGACTAGTTAACCTCTGTTCCCATTAGTCAGGCTTATGCATGCAGTGAAAGGTCTATCTAATGCGTGCTGATAAATCAGTGGAAGAGTTCCTATTGATTTCCCCTAGAATGTGCCGTAATATCGCACTACCACTTGGTCATCAAAACTGAAATGTCAACTAACGAAAGCAAATGAGCTGTGGCAATGTTTTTTTTAATATGACTCACAAACAGATGTTTATAAAAAATGAGATCATCAACAAAGCCAAGTTCTTATGCAATTTATACCCTGTTAATCATCTTCTGTCACAGAAAGTTATCATTGTTTTTAATTAAGCAAGCATCCTTAGAGTGAGAAGATGTGCTGCTTCATGCTTTATCCCTGCTGAAAATGTTTGTTTGAAATTTTAATATGAACCATCAGGGAGGTAGGAAGAGCGCAGAGGTTTCAAGCACCCTGACATGCAGTACTGTATGTTGTGTTTCCCTACCTCTCTCTTCAAGGTGAGCAGACAAGATAAGCCAGTGATCTGCAGCCTATCTAATTTGTTTTTCCATTATTTTCTTAAGCTGTCATTCATGCAATAATCATTGAGGTGTAAGTGATACTGCTGGTGAAATCAGTTCTTCCTCGCCGGATAGAAAATGACTTGTGCTACACTTGAATCATAATAGTGATTTCACTTTGTTTGACTTAGCGTTAACCGCTGACTCCTTTGGCCAAAAAAGTTCTGTGTTTTCTGGGAAAGGCAGTGCTTTCCATACCACACTATGAAACCTACTTCCAGTTGAAACGTAATAAAAACCACTTATGGATTTACAATGTATTTTCTGTCAGAGGTTCGATATCATGTCCTTGAAGATTAAAAAGTCTCTGAATATTTATTAGCAGGATGGAGGGTTATTTCAGATAGGCTTTGAACCACTCTCATGACCGCAGCATGTGAATGACTTTCAGCAGTACATCTGTCAAACGTTCTGTTATTATAAGATCATATTCACTTTTTGCTGTCTATCTATAATGAAGAAGACTCTTAGGTGCTATATGTGGGCACAAAGCCCACGTAACTGATGCCAGCTTTTCAACCTGAGGATGGATGGGAGTTAGCAGAGGTTATCAGCGCTGTGCATTGTTCTCGCACCTCTAGGGTGTCATATGGTGTGCCAACAACCTTTCCAGCTCTACTCTGTGTGATGAAATGAATTCATGGCTGTCAGTTTGTACTTGGCTTAGTTTTAATCAGAAAGTTATACTGGAAGGAGGGAAAAGAGGGGATTTATAAGTACTTTAGTTTCCTGTGTTCCAGAGATGATGCTAAAGCTGTTGGGGATAAAACTCCAGCAATGAAAGGGGAGCTCTGTGATGATGTCCCAGTGATGTACAGTACAAGCCCTCCCCATGGAGACTTATGGATGGCATCCTGGCATCCACTGAGACTTGGAAAGTTGTTTTGAGCTGCTATGTGCTTTTCCTGGGTTTGACTGTTGGAGGAGGAGGGCACAGTAGATCAAAACACGTTTATATAAAGTGGGGTCATCTCCCTATTAGCCTAAATATGAAGGCGGCCAGGATTCTGTTTTTTCCTAACCTTGTAGGCAGTGTCACGTAGCAGGAGTGTGTGTGTGCTGTTCCCTTACCTTGCCATGACAGATCTGGAGTCGACGTCTTTCTGTGAGCACCCATTCAGCTCTATGCTGAGGCAAAGGTGCCCTGTGCAGAGCAGGGACCCGCTGCTGGCACACTCCTGCTCTGCTCCTCAGTGACCTGACCCTGTGTTACAGAGCTGGCCCTTCAGTGAGACACTGCAGCTTCCCCAGAACAAAATCAATTGGGGGGGGGACCCACCACAAAATCTCAAGGAAAAAAACCTCATAAAGATGAAAACAGGGTGCCTGTGTGCAAATGGCCCATCCCATTGCCAAAGCCCTGATTGCCGTTAATGACATCCCCTTCAATTCCCTTCCAGCAGATAATCCTTGACTGACTGTTTGAGGTAGAGAGTACTCCTAAATGCTCTCCACCACCTTTTCCTGACCTAATATATGGAAAGACAATTTTCCACTGATTAAACCAAGTATCTTTTTGTCTGAGCATTAAATCCCACCTACAATGGAGGACACTTTGTGCTTGTTCAGTTCTGCTCTCCCTGTAAATTCCTGCGTTTATCTTAAGGGCAAAGGGTTAATTTCCTGGTTTGTTTATTAATTATTTCTTTCCTTCTTGGGATAGGAAAGTAAAAAAGAGGCTGTATTTGTATTTGAATAACTTGGAGCATTTCAGGCTCTGCATCCAGCTCTGTGTCCAGCTGTTCTGGGGAAGATACTGAAAAGCTGCAAGTGGATTCTCATGCCACCTTATCTCATTTAGACAAGAGAAGACACCCCTTGGCATATAATGATAAGCTACAGCCTTGATCGATTTGATCTGTGCTTTTGTCCTTCTTCATAATTTGAGCTATTGATTCTATTTATTAAAACTAATTTAAAAAACACAAGCCCTGAGTGGTCTGGTGTTCCAGATCAGGCTGCTCCAGGCAGTCTGATCTGAAGCTAATCCATTCACTGCTGATTTATTTTCACTCTGTTTTCAAGCAGAGTTCTGTTCTATGTATCTTTTTCTCTTTTTTTTCCTGCTTCTCTCTGAGAAACTATTTATTTCACACTTCCAGTGAAAGCAAAAGGGTCTAGATTCCTCTTTCTGATATATGAAGTGAGCACAGGAGATTTCACTTGGTTCGTATTCCTGCAGGTTTGGCTCAGATAGTGGCCCACTGTGCGTTGTTTGTTCTCTATTGTCTTAAATAAAAGAACTACCTTTATGCTAGAAAAGAAATCCAAATGTTTGCTTAAATGCATCCATCTTGTCATACTGGAGTTAATGGGACTCACCATGTTCCTGAATAAAGAGCCAGCAGAGGAAATCCATTCCCTACATCTCCCTGGGAAGGACAGCTTTGTCTGAGACAAACCTGGGGGATCATTATCTAAAAATAAATACCTTTATTCAGTGAGAAATCATATAAAGAACTTGCTATAAAAACAGATTAAAACATAAAACCTTAGAGAGCTAAGCACCTTTTAGCACAGACTTGGATTTGATTCTCTCACCGAGGATGAGCACTGGGTGACTTTGTGGTATTTATGTATTGTTGGTGCATTTTGCTGGTGATGCAGCCTTCTTTCTCTTGGTTCAACTCCACTGTTTAAATCTTCAGTCTTGAATTTCTTACCTGGTTAAGAGGAGGTCTCTAGATGTCCTGGTTGTGCAGGAGCTTTGTATTGTGTCTACTGCACCTGCCTGTGTTTGCTGCTGTAATGGATTCTTTTCTACAATAAAAAAAAAGTCTAGTCTATTCCTAATTTATCCAGCTGCCTGCTTGGTCATCCTCCTAGTCTCACGCTTGTGCTTTCTTCTGCAATATGTTGTAACTGTGAGCTGGAATTAATCAGACAGAACACAAGCCTACATACCATTATAAAGAAAACAGGCTCAGGGTAATAGCCTCCAGAGCCTTAGTCTGCTTTTAAAAGCATTATGCTTTATTTCAGAATCAATACAGACACCGAAAGACGGAGTCACTATTACTGAATATTTTTATTTAGGTGAGAAGTGCCTTGTGCAGTGCAGCAGGAAGATTGTTTTGACTTGAGAGCCCAGGTAGAGTATTGATTGAATACTTGCTACAACCAAAGTTTAAGCAAAACCACAACTGTTCAGATACAGGGGGAGAGATAAGACCCTCAACTTGTTTACACTGCAGTCTTGTCCCACAGCTTCACAGAGGTGGTGTGTAACCCAGCAAGGGTCTTCTGTGAGTGGTCAGCATGTCAGATCTGGCCTATCAGCACCAACTAAGGGCATGCTACATCCTCTTTCCACAATCCACCGCGCTGACCTCGGGTCTCCAGGCAGAGGTATAGCCCAGCAGAGGCAGAGGACAGTTTTAACTCTGTAATGAGAGAGTCCTCTCCTTTGCCTGCTCTTTTCCTGCGGTATAAGCCATGGCTATGGTAAGGCAGATGAACAACAGGGATTCTTAATACTTGCTAAAGGCACAGTAAGAATAGGACAAACATTAATAATGTAGAACCACAGTACTCCTCCAACCTCCATCTAATTCCAGACCAGGACGTTGTCTGAAATTCTTGTTGTTTGCTGTAACTTGAGACAAAAAGCATTGATGAGGGCACACCTCAAATGCTGTGTTCAGTTTTGGGCATCCTGATACAAGAAAGATGCTGAGGTGTTGGAACAGGATGCCCAGGGAAGGGGTTGAATCGTCATCCCTGAGTGTGTTTAAAGATCATGTAGATCTGGAGCTTAAGGACATGGTTTAGCAGTGGACTTGGTGGAGTTAGGTTAATCGTTTGACTTGGTAATCTTAAAGGTCTTTTCCAACATAAATGATTCTGTGATTCTGCAGTGTCCTGTAGCAAGGAATTGCCTCACTCAACTACATGCTATGTTAAAACTGAACTCACTCTGCTTTGGAAATGTTCTCATCCAGCTCTTGTCTTACTATTCTAGTCAGTGCACATTTGTCACCTTGTTCCTCATTCCTCTTCCAGATCACTTATGAATGTGGTTTGCATGCCACATGCAGGTCTCTGTGGGATGCTATTCATTACCTTCCTTTGCTCTGATGACTCTTAGATCTGTCCTTGCTTTATTCCAGTCAGATTTTATCCAATTTTGCTTGAGAAGATTCCAATCACAATCATTTGAGCTTATGACACACTCAATTCA
The DNA here is from genome assembly GCA_013400115.1 of Rhinopomastus cyanomelas. Lineage (NCBI taxonomy): Eukaryota > Metazoa > Chordata > Aves > Bucerotiformes > Rhinopomastidae > Rhinopomastus > Rhinopomastus cyanomelas. The sequence goes on from VXBP01002551.1 coordinate 58,135, forward strand.
AGGGGCTGATTTAAGGGTGTGCGGGAAGGAGGCAGAAGTCTAAGTCTCCTCCACTGAGGTCAGACATCCCAAAGAATATATTTTCCAAGGCATAGCTGCCAAGCTCCTTCTTGGAGACCTTTCATAACCTGTAGCTGTGCCATGGGCAGCTCAAGTTTCTCCCATCTCTATTTCACTGCTCTATAGCTCTTTTTAAGAGAATCAAGTGCGTTTATTGTTTCTAAGTTCTCTGCAGAGGGTTCATTTTCACAAAGCACTCTGAAGATGAAAGCACTAGGCACATTTTTGTTCTGAACGTAAGCTCCTGTTTCAGTTGCCAGTGTGGTCAGACTGGCATAGCTCTGAAACAACAGCATTCACTCTGAAATTCATTAAAGATCTGCGCTTGACTGCAGCGCAAGACCTTCCCTGTGTGTTACTGGGATCAGACCTGTCAATCTTAAAGGAACCAGTACAGTTAGTATTTGTAAGGATACAGCTGCCACACTGTATTTATTCAGGAACATCATTTTAACGGGCAAAACTAAAGTCATACCCTGATGGAAGGCAGGTAGGTAAACTCAACATTTGCAGCAGCAAGATCATTCTTGATAAAATAATGTTAAAAGCTTTATTTATTTATTTATTTGCACGAGGAGAAGTAATTTGGATTCCTTGCTTTGTCATTCCCTTTCTTCCAAATTGTCTATGGGGAAGAGATCACAATAACAGGAGAAAGACTGCAAGGGAAGAGAGATGCTTTCAGGATAGTGCGGGAAGAGATTGAAGGAGGAGCCTGCTTACCTGCAATTCATATTCCTGTTGATGTTTCTCTCAGCAGTTGCTAATAGTTGAGCTGAGAAAGTCCTTTATGTGGAAGATGCAACTGGGAAGAACATGGGAATACGTGGTGAGCAGTGGCAGTAAATGGGAACATTTACACAACTCGAATCAAATGTGCAAATAGCATTACAGTGAGAGGACTAAAAGCTCTCAAAAGCACACCGGAGACTGTTGCTCATGTAAATCTTGTGTGTGCTCTCATTCTGTGTAAGCTGGAACACAGGAGGTTTCACATAAATATTGGAAGGAACTTCTTCATGGTAAAGCTGACAGAGCACCGAAGGGGCTGCCCAGGGAGGTTGTGCAGTCTTCATCTCTGGAGATGTTTAAAACCCACTTGGATATGTTCCTGTGTGACTTGGTCTAGGTGATCCTGCTGCGGCAGGGGGATTGGACTGGATGATCTTTCGAGATTTCTTCCAATCCCTATTGTTCTGTGATACTGTGAGTCAGTGTTCTGTGGAGCTCATCCTCCTGCACAGGTAGCAGCAATTCCAGATCCAGCTTCTGACCCCCCGGACATATTGAGTAGACACACTCAGATTGGAGGAAGGCATGAGCAGAAGTGATGAACGGGAGGGTTTGCCTCTTGGCATGGAACTAGAGTAGCAAAAGGTGGAGATCTTTCACCCTTGTCACTTCCAGTGTTATTTCAAGCATAAGTATTTAATATTTACATGTGCACTTCAGTATGCAGAAAGAAGGAAGCGCTTCACTCACCACAATGGATGAGCAGTGAGAGCGTGGCATAGGCCCAGCATATTTCTGTATTTCAGCATTGTTATGTTAGCACGAGTCTAGCTGGTGCCCTGAGAACAGCAGAGCGCGAGTCATTTGCATCTAGGACCCATCCCTCACGAGATGCTGTTTTCCCAAGGCTTCCAGCTGAGTTAGCTGTGTTTGGCACTCGTGGAAAACACAGCGTGTGTTAGATCGCAGAGAGACACAGCTCATACTTAGATCCAGAGTGAAAAAAGGGTACAATTAAGTCTCTAAGTGGTATTTCGGACTGCTTTGGAATCAAGGAGTATCAGGTATCTCATTACAACATCAGGCAAGCCAGCCACTTCTCAGTGTCATCCAGTGATAGGACAAAGGGCAGCAGGTGTGAGCTGGAACATAAGCGGTTCCACATAAATATGAGAAGGAACTTCTTCACGGTGAGGGTGACAGAGCACTGGAACTGCCCTAGGGGGTTGTGGAGTCTCCTCCTCTGGAGACATTTAAAACCCACCTGGACATGTGCCTGTGTGACTTGATCCAGATGATCCTGCTCTTACAGATGGATTGGACTAGATGATCTTTTGAGGTCCTTTCCAATCCCTGATGTTCTGTGATTCTGTGAATATGTGGTGGTGGGGACCCTGTTAATTATTAGACTGTGTGTGCTAATTAGGTAATGTAAGAATGAGTATCTTTCTTCCTTTTTCTTTGATTGATATTCAGTGGTACTTCACCTGGCTCATTAAGCAATGTGGGTATGGTGCCTGTGAGGATATGTATGAGAAAGGGGATAGAATGGATTTGTCTCAGCAAGGTAAAGCGACAGAGGCAGGTTATTTGGTGCTTTGCTGAACAGCAGTGGCTCAGCAGGATATTTTGCAGAAAAGCTTCCTCTTTCATTTTTACCTTCACTAAAGCATCCAGCGCAGAGCTTAAGTAAATTTGTCCCTCAACAATTCATCTCAGTCAATAAAAGCAGCATCATGTATGAAGGGCCTGACAAGACAGAAAGGTCCAAGGTCTTAGCGACAGAAGCACAGCACACAACACTTGTCACCTCCCTGTGACAACCTCAGCCAGTGAACAAACCTCTCCCAGCTGCAGAATGAGATCCTTTTTGACATGTTCTTGGTACAGGGAAAGGGCTTGATTGCCTCTGTGTGAACAGGATGGCTTTTCGTAGAATCATTAGGGATTGGAAGGGACCTTGAAAGACCATCTCGTCCAATTCCCCTGACACAGCAGGATCATCTAGACCAAGTCGCACAGGAACACATTCAGGTGGGTCTTAAACATCTCCATGAAGGAGACGCCACAACCTCCCTGGGCAGCCTGTTCTAGAGCTCTGTCACCCTCACTGTGAAGAAGTTCCTTCTGATATTTATATGGAACCTTCCTGCACTGAATCAGAAGATGGAAGAACGTTTTGAAGACAATACTTGAACATCCCACCATCTGCTTGGACTGTGGACATATTCCATAAACCTATTTGCCTTGACATGTAGCCCATGGGAAAGAACACAAAGTGCAATAGCTCTTTGTGCAAGAACAAAGCACCCAGTGCTTGTACAATGCTCCTTTTGTTAGGGGCACATGCAGATATGTTAATATAAGTAGATGCCACGCCAAGAGCGTGCTCTGAGTGAATGGATTTTCAGTGGCTCTCCACCATAAAAGAGGGTTGTGGACATCAAGGTCAGATTCTAAGGAAGTTGCACTTTTATCACACGCTGTACATTTCTCAAAGGCCTGTAAGCTGTGAGGAACAAGGATGTGCTCTCTAGAAGTAAGTGTAGTGTCTTACAGGATAATCGATACCAATAAAAGTGTAGCTATTTCTAAAAATAAAGCAATCACTATTTTCTGGCGATCTGTAACCAAGACAGGATAAACTTGTTCACTTGTGTTATTTATTTTACACAAAACGCTTTTCACAGCATGCTGCTGACATTAATAGAAGCAATTTTAGCTGTGCTCTCAGGCTTGCTGCTGACCCTTTTTGCGGGTAACTCGCTCCTAGCAGTTAAACTCTTTTTGGATGTGAACGTGATAACTGTGATTCCGCTCCTGGCCCTAAACAGGACTTGTTTGTTGCTGCAATTTCTGCGCAGCGGCAAACCTTTCTTCTCTGTGTGTACGTACTGGAGAGGAATCCAGAGCTCCAGCTTAGCTTTGCTCTGCTCAGGCTCCGGGCAAGCTTAAGGAAAAGGTGAGATCCTTCCTGCCTGGATGGCGTTGCTGTGCTCTCTGCTTTACCTGCTGCATAGGAGCAGGGCACAAACGTCACCCTTTGACTTGCAGCCACCCAGATGCACCAAAGGGACCAATATCCTTGTGTGAGAGGGTGCTCTGCAGTGATACTGAGATGCTGGAGTGGGTCCAGAGATGAGCAACAAGACTGGTGAAGGGGCTACAAGGAAAGTCTTATGAGGAGATGCTGAGGTAGCCGGAGTTGTTTAGCCTGGAGAAGAGGAGACTCACCCCTCTCTAAAGCAAAGCTGTAGGCAGGTGGGGGTCAGGCTCTTCTCCTAAGGCAATTAATGATAGGATGAGAGGGCAGGGCCTGAAATTGCCAGGGGAGGGTTAGGTTGGATGTTAGGAAGCCCTTCCTCAGGGAAAGGGTGATCAGACACTGTAATGGACTGCCCAGAGCAGTAGTGGAGTCTCCACCCCTGGAGGTTTAAGGACAGACCCGGATGTGGGACTTAGTGCAGTGGTCTAGCTGATTGTGGTGATGTTAGGTCCTTGGCTGGGCTTGATGATCTTAGAGATCTTTTCCAGCCTCAGTAATTCTGTGATTCTGTGACTTGGTCTAGGTGATCCTGCTGTTGCAGAGGGATTGGACTAGATGATCTTTTGAGGTCCCTTCCAATCCTATGATTCTATGTTGCTCAGAGCAGATGCCATTTCTCTTCAATGTATGAATTGTGCATTACTGCTACTGGCTCCTAACTCTTTCACAAGGGTTTTTGTCACACACTTTGCAAAACCAGTTAACACACACAGGCAACTGGTGTGAATAGTCACCATGCAGCTCTCCTACATCCTTATCTCAGTGTAAAGAATCCAGCATAAGTGCAGTGAAATAACTGCACTAAATGTAGACCATCAGATCGCAGGATGAGCAGAAGTCCTGGTGTTGTTTCTCTTTTTCTGACTGGGAATTTTCTGGGGTTTTTTTCTTCTTCTCTTTTTTTGTCTCCACTGTGATTTATTTGTTTGTAAGCCCCATCTTCAGAGTCATCCCACGGTATTCAAGTATTTGAAAGCGTCTTGGAGCTTTATTTTTAACAACCTGCATGAGTGACCTCAGAAATAAGCTCTCTGCAGCATCGTGGGGGAATGTACAGTGATCCCGAGGACAGTGTATGCTTTGTCCAGAAATCAAAAGGGTATCAGTGCTGAGACTAAACATACCACAGCTTTGGAAAATTAAGGCAGGAGGAGGGAAAGCAAGCTTTTGCAAGCATGTTGCTTGACCACTTTTGAAGTCTTTTCAAAGTTGTGGGTTTTCCTCACAATTTTCTGTCCGTCCTTATCAGTCCTTATCAGCTGCTAGCTGCTGAGGAGCACTTTGTGCAACTTATTGGCTGACCTAAGCAAGGTCCTGAGGGGGGTGGAAAACAGATCCCACAGCAGCTTTGGTGTGTGCGTGTGAGAACAGCAGCACAACTCTGCTGGGCAAACGGACATTGTGTTATCCATGTTATGGTCGTGTGGGCACTCCACAAGTGAAATGGCAGAAGGACATCAGTTGTGTGATCTTAAAATGCTTCCCTTCAGCTTTCTGTGGCTGGGTGACATTATTACACCGAGCAAGCTTTCACTAACTTTAGACTAGGAACGCCATCACCATTATTAATTATCATTTTAATTTAATTCATAAAAGAAAAGGAAATTGATTTTTTAGGAGGATAGGACTAGATGATCTTTCGAGGTCGCTTCCAGTTGGTAATGTTCTGTGATTCGGTGCAGGGAGGCCACTGATCAAGATTGAGGGATGATTTTTGCACATTACTGCACATACAGTCCTTTAGATTCAGACTTGTGAAGCAGACAGGCATCGCTAATAACTTTATCATCACCGTTCTAATTGCATTTACTTTGTCTGCACATTGCTTCATTCAACGGTGCGCAAACCACAATACTTTCCTTCTCAGACACGCTCCTTAAGCCATTCCTAGACCTGAAGAGATTCCCAAGTAGCACCTGGAAGAAGGGTTTATCCCGCATTTTTCAGTCAGACAGAAGAATTCTTTTCCCTAGCGTGCTGCTGTGCGGTACAGAACAACACCCTGGTAATTCCTGTCCCCTCCCCAGCCTTTAGCCCACCTCCCAGGCTATTCACTGCAGAGGGCAAAGTGAGAAACAGAGGTGGCCTTGATGCTGTGCAAACAGTGCTCAGCAAAAGCTAGAAGATTAGTGTGTTATCAGCACAGTTGTGTTCCCAAATCTAAACCACCACACTGTACGAGCTGAAGAGAGTTAACTCTCTCCTAGACAGACCCAGTGCAGCCTGAAACTCCTGAGGGAAAACTTTGGTTCCCATAAGTTGCATATTGATAATTTTTCTATGAAATACTCACCTTTGTTTGCTTTTGTTGTCTCATGAAAGGAATAAACGAGCTGCATGGTCTAGATAACTCGTCCTTTCACAAGCAAGTGGAGGAATGAGCAGCAGGTTTAAGTACAGTCAATGAAAGCAGTGATTAGATGCTTCAAGCCAGACTGAGCACCTTAGCAAGATACTACAGGCATTTTACACGCGTGTAAAGTAGGGGCTCTCAAACTCTCAGATGTGTGGATCATGTCTTAGTTGGAAAAATGAACTGCAAAACTCTTCTTCCATTATTCAAGTATTCCTGTGCCACTGGGATGCCCTTTCAGAAATGAATCTGTTGTTAACAAGAAAATTCATTATTGGAGAAACATTCTGCTTGGCTTTGATGTTCCCATAAGATGGTGGCATAGTTCTCTGCCAAGACAAGCCAGTAGGATGGTGGGAGCAGGAATGGTACTCCTGGTGCCATTTCTTCTGATCCTGTAAGCTTTGTGAAGTCCCCACCTCAGCAACTTCTAAAATCAAGGCATTTAATACAAATCTTCCTCTGTTCCTAAATTAAACCTCCTAAGTGTTGAAAGTAGCTTTGCAGCGTGATGTGAACACACTCTAAAGACTTTAAAACCAGAAAGCAAATAAAATCAACCTTTTTGCATTTAGCCTGATGGTTTTCGAAGCCTGTTGTTTCAGCATCCAATTTATGAGTTTTGAGCTCCTTTCTACCTGCCGTTGGAAAGGGGAAACCTCAGTTGCGTCTGAATGCAGCTGCAAACTGCTTTTCAGATTCCAGAGATCTTTCATCTAGGCATCAGATTAGGAAAAATACTTTCATGTTTATGTGCACCTCCAAATGCTGCATTTTAGGGGGATGTTTACTAGACCCAGACCCTAATCATAGAGTGAGATGAATCCATTTCAAAGAGCCAGAGGCTTAAAAATCTTCTTCATAAATTTAAATTAAATCACATCAAGCTCAAAGACATCTTGTGATTCCTTCAAGTTAGAATTGGGACAAAAGTTTAGGGCCAAAATGACGCAGCTCCCTTGGCTCTCACTGTCTGGGACACAGTTTGCAGTATCTATTTTTTTCCTAATACAGCCTGAAAAGCAAAATAGTCCTTCACTGTTGTATTGACTAATCAAGCCAAACCGCCAAGAATCCTAGGAGGTGGGATTTTGTTGACTTTTTTGCATTTAATCGAGAGTTCGCTGCACAGATCGAGGCATCAATGTTTCTTCTCTTGATTGAAAGCGAAGACTCCTTTGTTGCCTTGTTCTGGACCCTCCAGCACAGGTCCAAAGCAGGAAACAAAACCAAGGAGACAACAAAAAAATAAATTAAAAGAAGTAAATTAAATTTCACTGTAAACCTTTGTTTGACAAAATACATGTTGCTATGGAGGATTAGGAGGTGCTGGCATCAGTCTCATTAGCTCAGAGATAAAATGTTCTTCAAAATCCCGTTGCATTTATTTCTTTGGAAGACAGTTTGGCAATTTAGCATGGCAGACCTTGAATCTTTCTGGCTTTTTATTTTATTTTCCTTTGGGCTTTAGGTTATAAATGTTATAGTATCTGCTTGATATAGTTCATTTTAACATCATGAATTAGCAATTAACATGAGCCAGGGAAGGTAACGCATACGCTTTCTGATTAACTGTGTGTGACTTAAGTATATGTGAGAAATGGGGTTTAAAGAGTGTTTTGAAAGACCTACATTCAGCCATGCTTTATGAGGCAGAAATTTATTTATTTTCTTAACTAGTCTAACTTTTGTTAATCACTGCGGTCCCTTGCTGTGCAAGGTTATTGCTGGGTGGGTGGAGGTGGGAATTTTGTCAAGGAGGAGCCTGGATGAAGGAGGCACCAGCACAGTGTAGGAGTGAGCTCTGGTGGAGAATTTACACCAAATAGCAAAACCTGCCTGGATGTGTTCCTGTGTGACTTGGTCTAGGTGATCCTGCTGTTGCAGGGGGATTGGAGTGGATGATCTTTCGAGGTCCCTTCCAATCCCTAATGATTCTATGACTCTCGTAATTGTTCAGGAAAAGGCTGATATTGGACCAGGGACTGAAAGCTCATTTGGTGAATATGTGGAATGCAGGATTTTGCACAGAGAAAACCTCACAGGCTAGGGGTATGTACAGCAATTTGCTTCGTGTCATAGAAACACTGAGGTTGGAAAAGACCCCCAGGATCATCAAGTCCAACCATCAACTCTACTCTACATGTTCACCCCTAAACCAAATCCCCCAACACTACATCTAAGCGTCTTTTAAACTCATCCAGGGATGGGGACTCAACCACCACTCTAGGCAGCCCATTCCAGTCCCTGATCACTCTCTCCATGAAGAATTTTTTTCCTGATGTCTAACCAAACCTCCCCTGTTGAAGCTTAAAATCCTTCCCTCTGGTTCTGTCACTACCTACCTGTGAGAAGAGACCAGCACTAACCATGTCTTTCAGATAGAGTGATGAGGTCTCCCCTAAGCCTCCTCTTGCTCAAACTAAACAACCCCAACTCTCTCAATCTCTCCTCATAAGATTTATTCTCCAGGCCCTTCACCAGCTTGTTGCCCTCCTCTGCACTTGCTCCAGCCCCTCGATGTCTCCCGTGTACTGAGGTGCCCCAAACCGGACACAGTACTCAAGGTGCTGCCTCAAAGTGTTTTAGGTTGGAAAGAACCTTGAAGACCTTCTAGGCTTGAGCCTAGTCAAGGAGAGATCCTTTTCCCACTGAGTGTCTACTTGGACTCTGAGGTGTGATATATGGAAGATTGCACCACTCAGTGTGAGAGGGAACTTGAGGCCAGGACTCCGGTTCCTTGAATCTCTGCTTTAGCAGCCAGGGATGTGTTGCGAGACAGCGACACCCTCCCACCTCCAAGCAAAGCCTGCTGTGAACTGGGGCTCCCTGTGTGCATTGAGGCTGGTGCTATGAAAAGATGAAAGCTGTAGCAGATGAGATACAGGTTTTCATGGAGGCTAGTTCTGCATACAGATTTGTGGATCAGCCTAACTTGTGCCTTACGTCAGGCACCTGGCTCTGGGTTTTCAATTCCACAACACGCAGTGAGTGCTCGGGCGTTGCAGTGCTTTCGTTGCAGGTGCCTAAGTGCTACCACAACATTTTAGGGCCAAATGCTGCACGTCTCCATTAAGAACATGTTTGCTAAAGATGCTATGGTTGACTTGTCTTGCCATGAAAAATGCTTGAACAAAGGTGGACTGTGTTCATTTCTTTGACCCTAAAATAGTGTCAGTAACAAAACCAAGGAAAAACAACTCTGTTATTTTCTCCACCTACCTCAGAAAGAATTGATACTAAAAATCAGCATCTCAGGTTAAGCATAGATTGATTCTTGGAGCCTAATTGGTGAGATTTATTGACATTACAGCATTTGGTTAGTTATTATAGATGCTCTATTCATTATACAGTTGATAGTTCAACAAGTAGCTGATTCTAATTTTCAGTATTCATTGTACTATTAAGGCTGACTTTATTAGCCAACTCAGGGATGTTTAAAAACAATTAACAATTTTTTGAAGTGGGATGTGAGACTTCATCTGTTAAACTTCATTCTTCTTTAATTGCTCCAAGGCATTAGACACGTGGCTCCTGCATTCTGGCGCCTTATTAATGCAGGGGAGCAGAGAGTTCCACAAAGAATCACACACAGAATCACAGAACATTAGGGATTGGAAGGGACCTCGAAAGATCATCTCAACCAATCCCCCTGCCAGAGCAGGATCACCTAGACCAAACCCAAGGCTGTCCTCATGTAGGAAATGAAGTTTCCTTCATGAACTATGAATGAAGTTCCCTTCTTTTAGGAAGTTTCGAGGTCAGGCTGTAAATTCATGGCACAAGCCAGCATTTAATTAAAAAACTCCAAATGTCCTGATGGTCTCTGCCTACAGAGAGAGGATTGGTTTCAGAGCATTGCCATACAAAAAATATTACAGGTGACTTTTCAGACAGAACCTGCTTCCTAACTCTGAAGTTAGGCACGTGTTTCTACAAAGGAGAGTTTAGGAAAGGTTTCAGAGCAGATCCAAACTAAAGGGTTACCTGATGGTTCAGCTTTGTAGCTCTGTACCATTGTAGCTGGCTGCACTCTGAAAGCTCAGCCAGAGCTTTGCATGCATTATACCAGCCCTGTTTTCAGTGGGGCTTTACAAATTGCCTAATCCAGGTTAGACTTTTTCTGGAAACTCTTTAATCCTTCTGACATTTGCATAATGATCTCGATACTGTAATTCTTGTGCGACAGTGTGTTGAAGCACTTTCTGAATTACATTAATGATAGTACAGGAATAATGGAATGCCAGACTGACTTCATCATCTCTGGGTACTGAGAATACCATACATTCCAGTGCTTTAAAAAGTGTGGGGCCAAGTTTACTCCTGGTGTAATCACAGTAACATCTTTAGAGCTAAGTGAGGTGTGTGTTGACTTTTTCCCACCTAATGCAAACATTAACTCATATTTGGGAATCTAAACGAGGAGCAGATTCTGCTAAAGACCTACAATTTAAAAGACTAGGAACCTTTCCCAGTGGTGTTTTAACAGAATGATACTTTCTTCCCTCTGTCTTTGATTAAAACATTATAATCTCTCCTGAAAATTCTAAACTAATCAGCTGAAATAAAAAATGGATGAGGATTGCATGAATATTTCATGTGAACGGTCAGAAAGTCTCTGGATTTGAGGTATTGTGTTAAAATTTGCAGGACTGCACAGCAGGTAATACCAGGCTTTGTTCCCGTCTCTGTCCTCCTGCAGACTGCAGATGTAGCAATAAGGCAGCCCTGACACAAGCTGAAGGGCGATTCCAGGCATCCATGGCAAAACCAGCTCTGAGATTATAAATATGAGGAATGGTCTGGCAGGCGTGCTCGCAGGAAATAGGGCTTCCACAGTAATTCAGAAAACAATTCACTTCCAGATAAAATAGACTAAGGAACTCGATCAGAGGGTGTATGCAGGTATATAACACAGCTGATAGGGTTATTTTTAAAAAGCAGCATTTTAACAACTATTACTCAGTGCAACCAATATTGTCTGATGTCTTGCTTATTTATCTGCTTGGTGTTCGCAGAACATTAGGGACTGGAAGGGACTCTGCTGAATATCTGTGAGATTCATGTGGCTTTTATTCCCAGCCAGACCTACCAAACTACATTATTTCTCCCTATGAAGCCTCTGTGAGATTTTTGTTTTCTCAGCTGTGCTTTTGTGACCCGGTGTCTAATCACAAGCAGATCATGTGAAGCTTGCATCCAGATCAATATGTTATGTTAATACGTGCACTTGGTTCTGCTCACTGAATGGCTAAATGCCTACAGAACACTTTATTTCTCCAAGGAGTGGTAGGATCCCTACCTCTCCCTCAGCAAGTGCCATCAGAAGTTTTGTAGTCCTCTTTGTTTGTTGTGATAAAGGAGATAAATCCAGGTTAACAAAAGGCTTTATATGATCTTTTAAATGGGTTTTTTTACTTCCTAAAGCACATTCTGTGGCCTTTACACAATTATTGAAGTGTTGTTTTGGTGCATGTGTGATTGAGCTGTGTATTCCAGAGCCCCAGTTTTGTGGCACATTATGAACTGATTACTAGAGAGCCTGTGAGAAGCAATAAAAGGTGTTAAAGCTGCACTGACGGGAGATGGTATCGGACTCCTGAAATTATCCATGCAGCAGGTTAAGGCTTATCTTGCATGAGTGTGTATGTGCTGCTTTACAACCTCGTGTAAGCAGCTCAGTCTGGCTCCACAGTGCTGTTTCCTCCCGTGCTTGTGCATCTCTCAAAAGAGAGGTCTTGCTAAGGAAAAGTGTCTCCTCTGAGCACACAGCAAAACCCCAGTGACCAGATCTGTGTTTCTTACTGAAACAAATAGGGAAGTTGCTTTTTCCCCTGAGGAGCTCCAGAGGTAACCCAACACTGTCATTGTGGTCCAGGCAGGCAGTGGAGTCCCACAAAGCCTTTGAACATTACAGCTGTAATTAGATGCCAAAGCCTTCAGCCTGGAGACAATCCTTGTGCTTGTGACAAACACCTCTCCCGTGATGGCAGGGCTGCCACACTGCCCTGTGTTGTGAATAGCGAATAACCACCCCTTTTTCTCTACTTTCAGGAGATTTGTCGTCACCAAGATAAGAGTCATTCCAAAAGGATCTTTCGCAGGACTTGGGGACCTAGAGAAAATGTATGTATTGTGTCAATATTTACTACAAAACAGCTATTGCACTTAACTTTAGGTCGCTCCTAAACCTGTTTAAGCTCTACATCCATCTGCCTTTTAAATACAGCCAGGGATGATGATTCCACCACTGTCCTGGGCAGCCTGTCCCAATGTTCACTTCTGGTGAACAAATTCTTCCTGACATCCAGGCTAAACCTCCCCTGGTGCAGCTTGCTGCTGTTTCTTCTAGTCCTATTGCTTTCTACCAAGAAGAGGCTCTGTCTTGCCTCCCTCCAACCTCCTTTCAAGTAATTGTAGTGTGTGTGACTTGACACCCTCAGCTGCCTTTTCTCCAGGCTAAACAAACCTCAGTTCCTTCAGCTGCTCCTCACAGGATCCTTGACATGCCTCATTGCCCTTTTCTGGAGACACTCGAGCACTTCACTCTCCTCTTTGTGGTGAGAGACCCAGGACTGAACACAGTATTCGAAGTGTGGCCTCTCCAGAGCCCGGTACAGGGTGATGATTACCTCCCTACTTCCTTCTGGCCACACAATTTCTGATACAATAGTACTGTTTCTTGGCCATCTGGGCACACTGCTGGCTCATATTCAGGTGACTGTCAACCAACAGGAAATCTGTGGGTTAACTGGTGCTAGCATCAGAAATCAGCACAGCCACTGTCCAACCTGAGCTATTTCGGGTCGTGTAGGATTCTTCTGTATGTGTTTAGAACACACCCAGCATTTGCACCCTGACAGGAAAGGGTCACAACAGGCTGTTCACCCAAGAGGTGTCTTTTTGGTGAAGAAGGAGGAGTGGTCAAAGAGGAGGGAGGAAATGAACTTTCAAGTCAGTATGTGTAATGGCAAAGCTAAGAAGGAAGAGATTGGTGACATTTCTCTGTGACATTCTTCCGTTTCCCTTGCTTAAGACAGGGATTTAGTGAGAATATAAATGTTATCAGAAGGTATGGCAAGGAAAGAGAAAGGAGTTTGAACCTAGATGTGGGTGGGTGGATGAATGGATGGATGGATGGATGGATGGAGAACAAGCAGTGAACTTCCACAAAGAATTAAAGAGCTTCCATAGCAAGTGGTAAAGCTCACATGGCACCTGTCCTTTTCTGAAGCTGAGATCCATTTCAGGGCATCGCTGTAGGTTCAGGAGCACTCTACGAGCATGTAGTAAGCTTCAGTTGCTGCATGCCCCTCACAGATCCAAACTCTCTTAAGTCCATCACTGCTATAAATGGTAAACTTTCTTGAGAAAAGAAAAAGAAAGACAAAGTCTTTGTGGCCAAAGGTTACCAGTTAGGAATAAGATCTGCATCAACTAGTTTTTTTGGCACTAGTTTCTGCCCAGTCCTGCAGAGTTCCTTTTACCCTGGTCTTTATGGAAAATCATTGAGTGCTCTGGACTAAGAAGTAGGTTGCAAAATGCATTGTAAGCTGCTTCTGTTATCTTTAATTACTCAGAAACCATATGTCAGATATGTGTGAAGGTAGCAATCACATTGAATAGGATGTCTCTGAGTAATGATTTATTGTTAACCAAAGAACTTATATATGGAAATGAGCTCCATTTGGAAATGTGTCCATTACATAGGGGAGGAATGGGGACAGATATTTTATAGCAAAACATCTTTGAAAAGAAAAGTGTGATAAATATGTAAATGAGACCTATCAACATCAACAAAGATGTGGTATTTGCAGATGATGTGGCAAACAGATAAAATTTGAAATAGCTCACAAATCCTAAATCTAACCCATAAAACATTAATCAGAAATATTCTTGATAATGTAGGGACCAAAAAAGTGTGTAATCAAATGATAGATTTGCATATAAAAACACAGTCTTTGCGGGAAAGCCTTTTTACTCTTGCAAGATCATGCACAGAAAGGAAGATTAAAGCAAACTCTAGTCTATTTAAAGAAAACGGCTATTAATAATGTGATACCTCCATATGGTAAAACGTGGATAGCCTTATGTATACCAATGAGACACTTCAGTGTAGTGTGTGTAGAACTAGATAGACTAACAATTAGCACAGTGACAGTAGTTCCTGAGCGTGTTATGGAAAAAATGGTATCTCACACAGTCCAGACATGTCTGTATACATGAAGTTTATCATTACACAGAATCACAGAACATTAGGAATTAGAAGGGACCTCAAAAGATCATCTAGCCCAATCCCCTGACACAGCAGGATCACCTAGACCAAGTCACGCAGGAACATAGACAGACAGATTTTAAACGTCTCCAGATAAGGAGACTCCACAAACTCCCTGGGCAGCCCCTTCCAGTGCTCCATCACCCTCACCATGAAGTTCCTTCTTCTATTTGTGTGGAACCTCACCCGGTAAGTGCGCTGTCACCTTCACTGGGTAGAAGTTCCTTCTCATATTTGCATGGATCCTACTAAGTTCCAGCTCACACCCATTGTCCCTTGTCCTATCATTGGGCACCACTTAGCAGAGCCTGACTCCATCCTCCTGACACCCACCCTTTCCATATTTATAAACACTAATGAGGTCACCCCTCAGTCTCCTTTCTTCCAAGCTCGAGAGACCCAGCACTCTCAGCCTTTCCTCATTCAGTCACTTGTGTTCTTGGGAATGGAGTAGGTTTCAAAGCCCAGACGTTGCGCAGATTGATGGTCCTTGGAATCATCCACTGAGGATGTGCTGGTTAAATACAAATTAAATTAGAGATGAGTCAACCACGACAGTGTTAAATCTGTTGTATTTATATTCAGTGGATTCTCCTCTTTTTTTCCCTTTTGGGAAGGGAGAGGAGTTAACAGAATGCATCTGTTGTTCATCTAGCGGCTGGCCCAGCCCTAACTCATGGCACTCATAATGGAAAAAAAAGAAGAGTGATCTGGAGATGTGGACATGGAGCACCTCATCTGCTTTCCCTTGTGGAAGGTCTGTTTAGTTACCAGGTCAAAACCTTTCTCTTTTCATCCACTTTTACTCTCTTTTTATTTGGCAAAACACAAAGTGGGATTTTCTTTGGCAAAACCATCACTGGAATACTTTTTGCCATTTTTAAGTTTCTTGAAAGAACGAGAGCCCATTTGAATTCTCTCTAGGTTGTCAATTTCTTCTTATTCTTCTAAATTCCTTCAGTTCTTGAGAAGCCAAGAAACGTCCGTTCTGTAGACTCTGTCACACAGAGAAACAACTTTTCCCCAGTATGTTCTGAAAGAAAGAACTTCTTTTCTTCTCAGATAAAATGTTTAAAGTTATGAAATGAACTGGCAGGCTCTAATTATCTGCAATTTCTCTTACTTACTAAAGATGCAACTTGAATTTCCTTGTAGCAAACTCCTTCAGAACCCCACAGATCTGAGGAACAGCCTAGGCAGCTGACTGCTAGCAGCTCTCCAGCTCCAGCACTGCTCTGGCTTCGTGCTAATTTAGCAAATTGTCATTCGGGGAAGCAGATTAGTTATTCTCGATACATGCTCAGTCTGCTCCAAAGTCTTAGCCAGCTGGAACGTGGCAGCTCGTCAGGACTCCTGCTTAACCAACATGTTTACACTCCCAGAACTAATTAACCCTCCAGCTACTAAATTAAAAACCAGCCCCATACAGGCACATAGCTGGCAAAATCAATTCAGCATGTTCTGCATCTGCTGTGTCATCTCCCAACCTGCATTGAAAGTGCTTAATTTGGAGGAAGGACGAGCAGTATTGGACTCTCCTGGTTTTTCTTGCTAAGTTTCCTCCTGTTGCTGCAAGGTGGCAAAGTAAATGTGTGCGTGTTGGTTTAGCAAGGTCTGATTCAGGCATCACATTTACAACAGGTTTGCTCAGATTGTCTTATTCTACGCAAGCCAGACAAGTTTCGTAAGAACGAACCCTGAGGAACATCCCTTAAAGAATCATCATCAGTTATTTATTCTTTGGAAGGCTTTAAGCTCAAACATAATGTGTTTTGTCATTAGCTCTCAGATGTAACCTGTGTGCAGCCCAAGGTAATTCAGCCCTGTGGATTAAATACTGATGTCACAGAGTGGAAACATCTTTATTGGCCCTGCTTTGTAGTTTAGTGACAGGAGAAGGGGCTCTCTTTGACAAATTTGGGCAAAGGGATGTTTTAAGAGTGGTTTAAAGGCATGGACTGTTCTATGCTTCACAGAGCTTTAAGAGCTAAATCCTTGATGAGCTCTGAAAATCATGGGAAGTGCTCAAATTTTAGAGTCAATGGAGTCTGCCAGGGTTGACATTCCTGGAAACTGATGTTTTCTATGGAAGACAGGGGGAATGTATGCACCAGCTTTCTGCAGCTTCCTCATAAATTTGTAGAGATAATAGCTCTGAATAATGTATTTATTTAATCACTTAGTGCATTTAAGCTTTTATGGTTTTTATTTTGCTGGGAGTGTTGATCCAGTGATAGCTCATATGAATAAATGCTGCTGGTCTGCGACCTACATTCATGGGCACCAGCTTGTTTCACCTAAAACAACTAACGTGATGGATGATGCTAAAATCTCTCCTGTTTGCCCCTGTAGGTTAAAAGGCAGGTCACACTTCCCTTTGAGTTAATTACATCACACTGTGGTATCGCTAATGTTTTATTTAAACTGGAGTGAGATAATTGAGGACAGTGGAGACCACTCAATGGAGTATTTTGTTGTTGAGTCCAGGCATATCTCTTCTTGTGAGTGGGAAAAGAGCAAAACTCTTGACTTTAATGATAGGAAAAGGGCCAGTGGGTGTAAACTGGAACACAGGAGGTTCCACATCAATATGAGAAGGAACTTCTTCACAGTGAGGGTGACAGAGCACTGGAATGGGCTGCCCAGGGAGGTTGTGGAGTCTCCTTCTCTGGAGGCATTTAAAACCCACCTGGATGTGTTCCCTGTGGGACCTGGTCTAGGTGATCCTGCTGTGTCAGGGGGATTGGACTAGATGATCTTTGGAGGTCTCTTCCAATCCCTGATGTACTGTGAGTCTGTAAAAGTCTTATCAGAAAAATTTGACTTAATGGCCATTCACTTTATGGTCTAATTGATCCTCACTTCATTTAGCAAGTTTTAATACCTTGGCAAATCAGCGATTCACCATCCAGAACTACTTCTGCATTGACTGTTGAAGCTACCTGGACTAGCAGATAGCTAAGGGATGTCCATCATCCACACATGCTCCTGAAATCAGTATCATTCAGCATGTGATTCTATTAACACTCAACAGCGTAGAGCCCAAAAAGATGACAAAGCCGAAGCAGAGGCAGCAATCCCAAGATCACGTAAGGATGAGCAGTCTGTGTCTTCTGCTATCAACCAAGCTGGCCAGTATTCTGCAGTGTCTCCAATTTTTCTTGCACAGTGTATCATGTGCTGCTTCATTTAGTATGTGAAAGACTGTGATTAAATAAGATCATTAAAGCTATTTTGAGAAAATGGTTACAAGTCAGTGTGACCAAGACATTTGGAAATTGGTTCTAGGCAGGAGTTCCTTTCTATCTTTTATTGCATCTTCTGATGGAAACTGCTATTTTTGTTTTCACAAGAAGCAAAAGGTGGGTTTGCAGGGTCTGTTGTGATATGTAATTTAAATAGTGCGTGTTTGCAAAAGTGTTTATTTACATCTCTGTAGTGAAAGGGGGAGACAGTGCATTCTGCAGCCCAAAAAACATATTGGATCGGGTAACAATCGTACTTTGGTAATAAATACTGCAGGGTGTGCTCTCAGGGTGCAAGTCCATGGATATTAAATTCTAATTTACATTATAGGAAGTTATGTGCAACATTCAGCATCTTAAGGGCAGGGCATGAAAGGGAGTATGCTACTTAATGCATTTAAATTAGTCTAAATATGCATCTTCTCTTAGGGAATGGAGAACTAGAGTTCAAAAACATCAAGGTGAGCAACCAGCACAAGCAAAGAAATTCAGTGCTCAGGTTGACACCCCAAAGAATAAGGGTTTAGTGGGGGCACTGTTGTGATACAGAGCTTTTCCCTCTGTCTGCCTGGTCTGATCCTGTGTGTGACAGCAGGCTCTCAAGGCTGCTTAGCCACCACAGTCTGGAGATTGGGCAGTGAACAATCACAAGTGGCTTCCTGGTTTCCATGGGTGAATTTACATGTCCCAGGGGCCGCCAAGCCAGCTGACTACCCACATTGATGGTGATAAATCATTTTGAAATGGCTTTTTTCTGCTTGCACTTCAGGTCTCTGATTTAGCAAGAAAGTCATGTGAGAAATCTTTTGCTCTGCTGTATGTGTCGTACAGGTTCCTTAGACCAACAGCATCCAGGGTGTCAGTCTTCATTTGTTCATCACTGCACTCTGCCCTTTGAAACAGGTTCCTGCAAATGGGATTTGAAAGGTGAACAGCTACGTGAGCTTCTCCTAGGTGTCCCATAACATATTGTCTGTGGAAGAGCCAGGCAAAGCAGTGCCCTGTGTCTCTCGGTGTGGCCACGCGTGGCCTGGGTGCATTTTCTTCTCAAAGCAGTGCAATTACTTCAGATGACCCTTCTGCGGACTTTACAAATAGCATCCCTTGAATGGCAAATTCACCAAATTGTGTGGGAGTGTTGATCTGCTCAAGGGCAGGAAGGCTCTACAGAGGGACTTGGACAAGTTGGATTGATGGGCCAAGGCCAGTCGTAGGAGGTGCAACAAGGTTAAGTGCTGGGTCCTGCATTTCGGTCGCAACAACCCCAGGCAACACTACAGGCTTGCGGATGAGTGGCTTGAAAGCTGCCCAGCAGAAAAAGACCTGGGGGTGCTGGTACACAGCCAGCTTAATATGAGCCAGCAGTGTGCCCGGGTGGCCAAGAAGGCCAACAAGATCCTGACTTGTATCTGTAATAGCATGGTCAGAAAGAGAGGGCAAGATATTGTGCCCTTCCTCTCAACCCTTATGAGGCCTCATCTTGAGTACTGTGTTCGGTTTTGGGCACCTCACTATAGGAAAGACATTGAGATGCTGGAACATGTCCAGAGCAGAACTACCAAGCTCATGAGGGGTTTAGGGAACAAGTCGTATGAGGAGAGGCTGAGGCATGTTTAGTTTGGAGAAGAGGATGAGGAGGGACTCTCATTGCCCTCTACAACTACCTGAAAGGAAGTTGTAGATAGGTGGATGTTGGCCTCTTCTCCTTACTAACTAATGACAAAACCAGGGGAAATGGTCCGAAGTTGAGGCAGGGAAGGTTTGGACTGGATATTAGGAATTAATTATTTACAGGAAGAGTGGTTGGGCACTGTCCTTCTCAAGGAGGTGGTTGAGTCACCATCCCTGGTAGTATTTAAGAAACATGTAGACATGGTGCTTCGGGACTTGTTCTAGTGGCAGGCATGGAGGGGTTCTGTTGTGTTTGTCAACCAATTAGGTTTTTAGGTATTCAGGGATTTAGGGGGGTTTTTTGTTGTTGTGGGTCTGGTTGGACTTGGTGATCTAGAAGGTCCTTTCCAACCATGATTATTCTGTGACTTGGTAAAAACATGAAGTAGAATTTTGTTATCTGTGTCAGTAACTCACTGCTGATATCAAATAGCAGAGCTTTTAATTACGGCTTTCGTTATGTTTCAATAAATGCATAACTTGATGTCACTCTTTTGCTAATGCCTGGGGGGCATTAAATTACAAATCAAGTAAAAACCCTTAAAAGAAGAAGATAGGAAATGCAAAGCTAATTTGTATTGTTAATGTCAACATTTGCTAGCTTTTCTGTTGAAAAAGTCACAGAAAATTCATGCTGATGGTTGTTGCATATTTACATTGAAGCATGTTAGAGTACAAGAAAGAACTTCTTAATTCTTTCTGTGTGGTTTGGTATCCCGATGCCTCCTTTCTTTGATAAAATAGAATTAGAAAGGACAAAAACAAAATGCATTTTGTTATTACTTCCTTTTGTTGAGAAAGAGTGATTTTTGTGGTAACTGCTAGTAGAATCTTTATTTGTCAACTGCACCGGTACTAAGCCGGCATTGGCGACTGAGGTATGGAAGAGTCATCTTGGACATAATTTCTGGTCCCTGGTTTCAGAACTGTCTAGACACAGAGACAGGTGAAGTAAAAAATCAAACAGGGAAACTCACTTGCCTGGATGTGTGCCAAGTGCTTTAATGCCTCTCCCCCGTGACACGCTGTTCAGATTCCCTCAATTCATAAAGACAAAACGTGGGCAGATGTGAGTTCTCACTCTTCTTTAGAAGGAAACTTCAGCCCAATGTTCACCTGCCTTCCTCTACAGAAACAAATCAGATAAAATGAAGAGCGGGCTAAAGCAAGACAGCTCTTTTGTGTATCTAAATGTGGACTCTGAAGTAATCTCTTTCACTCAAAATGAGATTTGAGGGTGAAATGCACCATTCTTAAAAAAGAAAATTTCTGGTGGCTAGAAACACCTCTTCAAATAAAAATGCTAGGATTATGGAAAGTTTTCCTCAGTAGTAAAGTTCATTGCTCAGTAGGCTTGTCTCTTCCATTGTTTCCTGGGCCTCCCCTACCTTGCTAGAGCAAGGTGCTGGGCAGATGGACTGCAGGACTGGTACACTGGGGTTTTTCATAGCTATTTGCTTTCTCAAACCGTTCAGCTTTGCAAGACAGCCTCAGTGTAGGTCTTTGCATCAGAAGCATGAAGCTTATTATTGCAACTGATAAACATAGCAAGGAGCCTCAGATTTTATAGTCATCCTGTGGTGCAAAATTAATACGATAGTCTTTCTTCTTGCAATCTTCTGGTGATTGCCCACTGTTGGTCATACAGGCACGAAGTGATGAGGTTGAAGGGAGAAGTTCAAAATCAATCAGAAGGGATTTCAGGGGACTGGGGCAATTGTTTAAGGGACCGGGAGCAGAGATAGTGTTCCCCTGGATCCCTTCAGTGTCAGGAAAGAACTTTGAAAGGAAAGAGAGCGCTCTATAGATTAAGACGTGGCTCAGACACTGGTGTCGTTCGTGGTATTTGGATTGAGGCTGTGGGTGTTGTTTAGCTAGACTCCAGTCTGACACAGTCTGATATAGTCTCCCACAGCATTCTTTTAGAGAAACTCTGGGCTCATGGCTTATACAGGTGGACCCTTAACTGGGTGAAGAACTGACTGCATGGCCAAGCCCAGAGGGTTGTGTTGAACGGAGTTAAATCCAGTTAGTGACCAGTTCTAAGCAGTGTTCTCCAGGGCTCAGTACTGGGGCCAGTCTTCTTTAACATCTTTATCAGTTATCTGGATGAGAGGATTGAGTGCACCCTCGGCAAGTTTGCAGATGACATCAAACTGGGTAGGTGTGTCAATCTTCTTGAGAGTAGGAAAGCCATGCAGAGGGACCTAGACAGGCTGGGTGAATGGACTGAGGTCAGTTATACAAGGTTTAACAATACCAAGTGCCAGATCCTACACTTTGGTCACAACAACCCCATGAAATGCTAAAGGCTTGGGGGAGAGTGGCTGGAGAACTGTTCAATGGAAAAGGTCCTGGAGGTGCTGGTTGACAACCAGCTGAACATGAGCCAGCAGTGAGCCCATGTGGCCAAGAAGGCCAAATGGCATCCTGACCTGCAGCGATAGTGTAGCCAGCGGGACTAGAGAGGTGATCATCCCCCCCACCTATACTCAGCACTAGTGAAGCCTCACCTCAAATACTGCCTTCAGTTCTGGACACCTCAATACAGGAAGGACATTGAGGTACTGGAGTGGTTCCAAAGAAAGGCAACAAGGATAGTGAAGAGGCTGGAGGACAGGTCTTATGAGGAGTGTCTGAGGGAACTGGAGTTGTTTAGTCTGAAGAAAAGGAGACTGAGGAAAACCTTTTCACCCTTTACAACTACCTGAGAACAGGTTGTAGAGAGGTGAGGGTCAGTCTCTTCTCCCAAGTCACTAGCAAGAACACCAAAGCTCCACAAGGGGAGGTTTATATTGGACACTAGGAAAAATTTCTTCACTGAGAGTAGTTGGGGATTGGAACAGCCTGGTGGTGGAGACACCATCCCTGGAAGTGTTCAAAAATTATGCAGATTCCGTACCTGGAAATATGGTTTAGTGGGTGTGATGGTGTTGGGTTGACCGTTGGACTTTGATGATCTTGAAGGTCTCTTCCAACTTTTACAATTCTCTGTGTAAAATCAGATGACAAAGCAATTCTGAGCCAAAACACCAGCATTCATAGTTGCAGCACTTCACTCGGTTGCTTAAACATGCAGCACCTCCATCTCCTCTGCCTCACAGACAGGCTGCGGAGCATCCTTGGCTTCTGATGCGCCACGGTGTGAGTCGGGGAGTTTGGGTGACAGTATATCCTGAGGCGCATTACAGTGCCATCTCCTTCCAGATATATTGAGCTCCTGGGTTTGCTGTAAAACACTCTGCTATTAAAACCATATGCTTTAGAAAGGAAAGTGTTGAGGAGGGGATTTATGACAAAAAGAGAATCTTGTAGGATTCTTTGCTATCAGTCTTTTACTGTGTCAGTGTGTGAGTGCAAAAGGCATGACCTACTTGAAATGGTGCCCAATTTTCTCTTAAAGGGGATTTTCTTCTTCAATATTTATAGCTGCCACTACTGAATGTTGTTTGTTAGAAAGAGGAAGGCTGGCATCAGATCAGAAATGGCAGCTCCATTTCAGGAGGACTTTGGAAACACCTTCCCATATTAATTTTATCTAAACTTTCTGTTTGTTTTGGGAGTAATGTTAGTGGAATTGGCATGTAGCAGCGAAGGTTTGTTTCTCATTGCCCTACAAATGCTGATACAAACCTCAGCATTTATAGAAAACAAATGTTGGGGTGAAGTCACTACATTTATTTTCCAAGCAGGAGTTGATGATTCTCTGACAACATTATATTGCACAGCCTTTATTTTTATTATGCCAAATGATTGATGTGGATTTAATCATTAGTTTAATGGTTGCTTTGCTCAGTGGAGAGGCAGCTGAGCATTTCATCATTATTAGTGAGCTGCATTTTGATTTATCTATCAAAGACACTGCTGGCTCCAACTCATCCCAGGTGTAAAACTAAACATTCATTGTGCCGATCGTTTGCTTTGCGTTGAAGACAAGCAAAATCTGCTCACAAAATACTGTGAATATTTGTTTTGATTTCTTGAGCAGGAACCTGTTTATAATGAAGAGTTTGCATGTAGCCTGACTCTTTAGAAATGAGGTACCTTTTGTGAGTAAACTACTCACAGCAGAGCAGAACTTACATGCACATATACACTTGCCTCTGTGTGTGTGTGTGTGTCTACATACACAGAGCAGTACAAAAAAGATTTAAATTGATAGAATTTAGAACAGTAGACAGATACGAAGCCAGAAGATATTTTCAGTGTTTCTACCACAGAAGGAAGTTGCTAACAGTTGTGTGAGAAGCACAGAATAGCAAATAACAACTGGTGCATGTGCGTTTTCCAGCACAGTCAGCAGAGGATTAGGAACTGGGGACAGGACAGGCTAATGGCTTTCCTAGTTCAGGACCTGAGCCCCAAGAGCTTGCTGATGCCAATTGGTGAAGGAGGACATCTGAAGAGCCAGGCTCTTCTCAGTATCTTCTAATGATAGGACAAGGGGCGATGGGTGTAAGCTGGAACAGAGGAGGTTCCACATAAATATGAGAAGGAACTTCTTCATGGTGAGTGAGACAGAGCACTGGAAGGAGCTGCCCATGGGAGTTGTGGCATCTCCTTCTCTGGAGACATTTAAAACCCACCTGGATATTTCCTGTGCAACTGGACCTAGGTGATTCTGCTGTGGCAGGGTCATTGGATTAGATGATCTTTCAAGGTCCCTTCCAATCCCTAATGTTCTGTGATTCTGTGACATTCAAGAGAACATTTTTGTAGTAATTCCAGAATAGCTCACCCAGAGGGAGAGTGGAGTTTGTCCACATCACGTAGCGCTTTCTCCTCTGCATCTAGAGCTGCTCACCGTAACATTTCCGTGTTGTCTTTGTGCAGTGAAGTTTCTCCAGTAAATGAAAATGGGCAAAGCAGAATTTCACATAGGACTGAATGAAACTGTTCTTTGTCATTTGGAAGTATCATTTACTTCTGTCTTCCCTGTTCTGCTCCAAAGCACAAAGATTTTCATCTTTATCTGGAAATGTTCATCCTTTCTAGTGTAATTATGAAGTGACAGTGTGCATTAGACATGCCTAATCCTTTGCATACAGACTTTTAGGACTCCTGTGTGACTTGATCAAGGTGATCCTGCTTTGGCAGGGGGATTGGACTAGATGATCTTTCAAGGTCTCTTCCAATCCCTAATGTTCTGTGATTCTTATGCTGCATATTTGAGACTTGGCTTTTCATATCTGTAGTGTGAGAAGGACTGAGCTTGATATGGTGAAAGTAATTTGCTTATTTGTTAATTATGTTTCAACTTAGACAATGCTATTTAGGAAAACTAGCAGTGGCAGAGCTTCCTGGAGGAAGTTGGATTGAGTATCTCTTTGCAGACTAATGGGCATGTTTGGAGGGAAGCAGTTTGGGGATACTACGAGTGGCAGGAGGTTTAAAGACCAGAGATGCCACCTTACAGCTGCACTTGGAAGCACAGAGCAGCCCCAGGGTTGATGAACAGAATTTTGCTGTGGGCTCTGGGCAGAACTTAGTCCAGCTTGGAACAAGCCTTTGAGAAACTCCAAACCAAAGGCACTGGATGTCAGAGCAGAAGGAGAGATACATTCTGCTCTATTCTTTTTGAATATCCTTTAAGATTTTTCTGCTTTAAAGTTAATTATCCTAGTTTATAGGCTAATAAAAGCTGACTTGCTTGAGCTTTAAAATCCTTTTGTTCTTCTTTGTGACGTTTTGTGCAGAGGATGGTCAAGCTGTACTGCTTCAAAGCCCATGGCTTGAAGTGCCACCCCACAGCACCCTCCAGACTGTCTTGTCATGGCATTTTCACCTAGTGACACATCCTGTCTCCTCTGTTCCCCAAGCCCGACCCTCTCTTTGGGGCCCAGGTGCTTTGAGCAGGGATGAGCTGAGGCTGAAGGCTGAGCTGCAGGGGAGAGGTAGGCTATGGAAGCAAGCAGAGGAGAGAGTCAAGCAGCCACCCATTTTTAGAAACAAGTAGATGGATTGCAGTTCTGCGACAGCTGCACGCCTAGGCATAATTGACAACACAGACTGTTTATTTAAAAATAAGCTTGGTTTCACCTATGTTTCTCACTCACAGACTTCAATGTGCTAACAAGTAAAGAGGCTTTTCACCAGCCTTCATCTGTCAGTACCAAGGAACCCGTTTTGTATTCCCAGGACCCAGAGTACCTCTGAACTGCACATTATGTTTCTACCCTACTGTGCTGCCAGGCCCTGTGCTTTCAGGGTGAGAGATAACATGTTAAGGACTGAAACAGGCTGTAAAAATGAGGGGGAAATTGTGTCAGCAACAGGCAATCACTCAGCTCACCAGAGGGACAACGTCCTGGTGGGATCTCTGTTAAGCCCTTCACAGACTTAAATTCCAGGGAACATCTCCCCGTGAACTGGACAGTTTCACCTTATTCCAGGTTTCAGGGGTCCTTCCCACATGGGGAGATTGATTTCAAGTGGAGCTATTTTGACAGAAATGCATGACATATTTATTCTTGGTTTTGGTGGTGTGCAGCCAGCAGTCAGTCCCAGCAATGTGACAAAAAGGTGCCTTTACATCTGCAGATCTAAGGAGGCTTCTCTTCTCTGTATTGTGTGAAAGTGCTGGCAGAATGAAAGCTTTCTGCAGTCAGGTAAGTGGCAAAGCTCTCATTTGCCACAACTCCTGTTGTTGATAGGACAGTGAGTAATAGCAGAACGGTGGCCATCCTTTGGGGCAGATTGTCCAGAGCCTTCTCCTTTTCTTCTTGCCATTACTGGCTCTCAGTAGTGTTTTTTAAAATCTATGGAGCTTACCCCAGCATTGACCTTGTCTAATCATATTGATTGTTAGTAACTGAAGGCTAATGAGGAAGAAAGCTGCCATGGCAATTTTTAGTCGTACATATAAAGAAAAAATACTGCTAAAACCACCAGTGTATGGTGACTATTAGCAGAGTTAAACAGATTAAAACATACAATTCATTCCGATTTTTTTCTGGAATTCAAACGAAGCTACATTATGCAACAAGGAAATTTTCCCCTTGCTATCACAACTTCCTCTTTTGTGGTGGCTTTGTTCTTTTAGTTGTCCACTGAGTGGATTTTGCATCATTTTAGCACTAAATGACAAAGTAGACTTTGGGTTGTTCTCCACCCTGCAGCCCACGTAAAATATGTCACAACAAGTTTAATGAGACAGGAGAATGACTCGGGCAGAGGGTTACAGGACTTGGAACCCCCCCCAGATTTCTAGGTTACTTGTTCATATCCAGTCCACACACGTGACAAACAGTTTATTTTCACATGGGTAGGTTGATGGCTTGCGTACCGTGAGCTGGTGATCTCAGCCTGTGCCCTCAGGAGATGGTGATTCATTGCAAACTAGGGCTGCTGTAGCTAACTTTCATCGGTAGCCTTTTTTGGCCAGACTTTGAAAAGGGTCTGCATGAGAGCCAGTGTCTCGGTGGGTGACCATTGTGTGACACTGTGGGAAGGATGAATGGCTTCAGCTACGCTCAGCTGTGGATAAGCAGAAGATTTTGACAGTCACATCTAATAGCAGTTTTCACCTTATTTTTAACTAAATGTGGACCAAATTAAAATCAAGGGCATTCTCCACCACTTAATGGGGAGTCTTTCTTCTCCTCCTTACTAACTAGTCACGTCACATGCAAATCCTAGCTCTCCTAAAGAGTCTCCATCTGCATGTCTTAAGGTGGAGGAGGATATATGAAGACGCGTCCTGTTGCTGCCTTTCTGGACAGTTTGAACAATGAGGCAAAATGTCTCTAACAGAGTCACAGGTCTGAATGGGAGATAAAAGTGTATTGATATGAGATATGAGCTCATATCCAAGCAATCATGAGTCTCTCTCAGGCTGTAGTGAATTAATATTGCCTGGAGAAGAGGGGACTCAGAGGGGACCTTATCACTCTCTATAACTACCTGAAGGGAAGTTGCAGACAGGTGGAAGTCAGTATCTTGTAGGCAACTAGTGATGGGATGAGAGGGCAGAGCCTGAAGCTGCCAGGAGAGGGTTAGATTGGATGTTAGGAAGCCCTTCCTCACAGAAAGAGTGATCAGACAGTGGAATCGACTGCCCAGGGCAGTGGTGGAGTCTCCATCCCTGGAGGTGGATGGGCAGACTGGATGTGATGCTTAGTGACATGGTCTGGCTGATGTGGTGATGTCCATAGGCTAGACTTGATGATCTTAGAGGCCTTTTCTAGTCTTAACAATTCTGCAATCCTGTAATATCCTTAAAATAATGTTAGCCACGCATAAAGAAAGAAATGAGCAGAAATGGAACCACTGTGTAGCATGAACCTCTTTTAACAGGTCTCAGAAATAGATGAAGTACACTTTCTATGGCTCCATGAGACTTGTATGCTTACAGTATTGTTGTCATTTAACTGAAAATAAGAGAAATTAATTACTAATAAGTGTTATGTCACTTAAATACAACAACAAGAGACCCAAACAAAACAAAACCTAAAGGCAGAAGTATGTTTTAATCGATTTGTATCTACTAAATCACTGAAATTCTGGGTTCTGGGTAGTCCTTGTGTTAAATGGGTGCCACTGTAGAGACAAACCCTGAGCCTGCCATGTGGATGTTACCAGTAATTTAACCCTCAGAGACAGCACAAATGAAAAGCCTTTTTACCTAACTGCTGCATCCTCACTAAATGGTCGTGCACCCTGGGCATGGGGCACAAGGCATTAACCTGGGGAATCTCTTAACCAGAGCCATCCTGCAGAGGCACCTTCAAACTGATAGAAAGAACATCAGTGAGTTGTGTGCTGGCAGGGCTGGCTGCTTTCTATTTCATGCAGCTTTCTGCAAACAAGAAAAATGCCTATGCCACAGAATCACAGAACATTAGGGATTGGAAGGGACCTTGAAAGATCATCTAGTCCAATCCCCCCACCACAGCAGGATCACCTAGTCCAAACACTTGGGCATTTGGGTAACTTCAAGATAGAACATCTTTCAAAGGGAGCTCTAATCATGTTCCTTAATATGTGTTTTATTTGTTTCTTCATTTTCTTGTTCAACTACTCCCAAAATACATGTTTTGTTTTCAGTCTGATGGAAGCAATAATACAGCAGTTCCCTTTTACTTTTTAATTGGGTATTCGACATCCACGAAACTTTCCTTTAAATATGAAAACCAAATTGCTCTCACGGGATTGCCTGCAAGTTTGTCTATTTTTGTGCAGGTTTTTTTGTGTATCGAGCTGTGTGCTTTCCACAGATAAAACACATTGAAAATTAGAGGAAAATATGCACTCCTCTACAATCTTGGAATGTTAAATACAGATCAGAGATATTAAACCAAACTGATTTCCATTACTTCTGCTGCAGTCTGAAATCTCCTGCTGTCTTAATTAAAGCAGTGATAGTAATCAGAAGTGGTCATCGGACAAGGGGCAAGGGGTGTGAGCTGGAACATAGGAGGTTCCATATAAATATCAGAATGAACTTGTTCGTGGTGAGGGTGACAGAGCCCTGGAACAGGCTGCCCAGGTGAGTTGTGGAGTCTCCTTCACTGGAGGGGTTTAAAACCTGCCTGTATATGTTCCTGTGTGACTTGGTCTAGGTGATCCTGCTGTGTCAGGGGGATTGGACTAGATGATCTTTCAAGGTCCCTTCCAATCCCTAATGATTCTATGATTGGAAGGGATCTCGAAAGATCATCTAGTCCAAGAGAAGGGAAGAATGAATGCAAATAGAAAAGAAGATGGAAGGAAAGCTCTGTAGTGAAAAGAAGTATTTCACAGGAAGGCCATAACATTGAATAAGAGAAACCCAAATCCCTCCAGGAGGATGTTTGAAAGATGCAGTAGATGATACTAGCTGCCGTAAGATAATGTATGTGTTCTGAATGGTATTTAACATTAGGAAATGCTAATATTCTTCTCATGATGGGTCAAGTCATAAAGATTTATTTTCACTGAAGTGAGTGGAACATACTGCATGATTAGCACTGGTGAACACTCTGAGTCCTCTCATAAGGAAAATTTCTAATGCCAGAATTGAGGAGTACAACAATTTTTTTAAACAATTGTTTAATTGTGCATATCTGCAGCACTGGATCTCCATGATTCTATAACGTTTTGGAGTTAGTTATGAACTGTCCTCCAAAGGCCTCTTGCGCGTATCTGCTTCCATAAAGCATTTCGAAACTGTCTTCTGAAGAGTCTGCGAACATCTGCTTCAATACAGTCTGTTTAGAAAGGCCACCATTAGACTTCAGGTCCTGGGAGTCACATGTTCTCCCAAGCCAAGACAGTTTGCCTACTGATTTTCCCCATTTCCTTGTTCAGTCGCTCTCCTTAGGGATCATCTCAAAGGTAATGTCCTTGTCTGCTCTATCTGCCCAGATGATCTTAATAAAACTCCTCATCATTAACCAGCAATCAAAGCAAAGAACGAAGCAATAAAAATGAGTGATATCAAATGCTGCTGGCCCATTTCCACAGAAACGATGCTCATGCTCATGGGGGTTGTGGAGTCTCCTTCTCTGGAGACATTTAAAACCCACCTGGACATGTTCCTGTGTGACTTGGACTAGGTGATCCTGCTGTGGCAGAGGGATTGGACTAGACGATCTTTTGAGGTCCCTTCCAATCCTTCATGTTCTGTGATCTGTCTACATCTCTGAATGAGGATGTCTCTTCCTCAGCTGAACAATCAACTTTGTCAGCAGGGTCTCAAGGTCCTCTGGAGCCAATCAAGTCTGAGAAAATGTGCCACTGCCAGGGTGGATGCTTTAGTTTAAAGATATTTTCCTGCCCTCCCTCCTGGCTTTCACAGTCAAAGGTAAAATTTAGTGATGTCCAAAGGCATTTGGGAGTAGGTGCCTCTGCCTCAGCACTGGAGCCACCAAGCTGTAAACCTCATCTTTCTGGGCTGCCTGCGTGGACCCAGCATTTGGTTTACTCCAAAAGCCCAGTCCTTGCTTAACTCTACAAAGCTTCCTGCATTTTCACCTTTGCTGGCAATCAACTCAAACTAGTTTAACAGTTCCCTTCAGTGCTAGGGCGTAAGGAGATATCTATCCTTCCAAACTGTACTGATTATAAAATCAATTTATATAATGATGTGGCCTCTGCTGTTGGATCTGGTTGTTATCAGCTCCAATTCCACAGACTAATTGCACAATTTTTCAGATTAGAGAGACCAATGTAAAACTGTTACATGGACAATTAATTTGATGCAACCAAAGTCTCAACAGACTTTCGTCTGCATTGCCGGCATGGCGCTAAGGCAGAAATAAAACCTCCTTTGCTGCTGTCTGCTGTGCAGAAATTTGCATTTTATTTTCCCTGTGCCTGCGCTGATTTACTTGAGAATAAGGTAGCATGCCCTTTGGAGAAGGCAGGAAGACACAGTCTTGGTGCCTCTTAATAATCTCATTCAAAGACTTGCCTTGTTTTAAGTGTGAAGTCACTATTAATACTCAGCTGGTTAAATGAGTATCCCACCTATTTAGTCAGGTCAGTACCGCATGCGCATAAATCTTCAGCAGAGTAAAGAGATTATGAGAAGAGTCAGTGCTTGAATTCATTTTTGAAATGTCAATAACTGCTAAGATATATTAGCCTGTAACTCCACGGTGTTCAATAAATCATGGCAGTAAGACAAGTTTTTCATGTTCACAAGAAAAGTGGCAGGAGAAAGTGTCAACTATCTATTTTTAAAAGGTCAGAAGTCTCTAATGCTTTTAAGAAAAATAGCTTTTCTTTTGTAACCTGTTTAAATCAATGTAGTAGCATTTTGCTGTCACTTCAGAGGGGGGTTTTCAAAACGTGATTTCGGACTGGCTGGTTTATGATCATGCTGAAAGAAGTAGGAGAGCCTCTGTGTACGACGTGGAGACAGAAGTACCTGGGTGTTTAATTTTTTCAGTTCAGACACATCACAGGCTGTTCCTCACCCAGGAAGGGTCAAGTATGATTGCCTATGTGCTAGCAGACTACTACTACTTCCTTATTAAGCTTGACATAAATGGTGGTAGCAGTCAAACCACTGACCTGACAAATTTATTTAAAGAGCATTTATATTTAAAGAAAGGGGGAAAGATAAAAATGGTTGGGTTGGGATTCTTTTCTTCCCCTTTTCCTTAATTAAAGATAAAAATGCTGGTCTCTTGCAAGGCAGAAAGCCCAGTGAGACCAACCACCTGTTCTGGAAATCAGTACCTGTTAACTCCAGTAGTCCTTCTAATTGAAGGTACCTAACTGAAGGTGAAAAATGTTGTTCATGGGCATCCACAGGATATTTATGCCACAAAAAACTCAAACACTGAGGGGAAAAAAGGCCAAAAGGCCCAATTATGAGAAATTGTGTAGCCAGCAGGAGTAGGGAAGAGATTGTCCCCCTGCACTCAGCACTAGTGAGGCCACACCTCAAGTACTGTACTCAGTTTGGGGCATCTCAGTACAAGGACACTGAGGTGCTGGAGCAGGTCCAAAGAAGGGCAACACGGTTGGGGAAGGGTCCAGATAACAACTTTGTAAGGAACGCTCCGAGAGCTGGTGTTGTTTACCGTGGAGAAAAGGAGGCTGAGAAGACACCAGTAACTTCCCAAAAGGAGGATGTAGTGGATGTTGGTCTCTTCTGTTTAGTAACAAGAGGAAATGGCCTCAAGTTGTGTCAAGAGAAGTTCAGTTTAGACATTAGGAAAAAACTTCTTCCTTGGAACAGGCAGCTCGAAGAAGGGGTTAAATTGTCATCCTGGACATGTATAAAGGTCCTGTAGATCTGGGGCTTAGAGACATGTTTTAGCAGTGGGCTTGGTAGAGTTTAGGTTGTTGGTAGGACTCAAGGGTCTTCAAGGCCTTTTCAAACTGAAGCAATTGTATGACTCTGTGAACAGATGAGGTGTGTAGCCTATGTATGTACCTGTTCTGGAAGGGAATTTAAGGATAGCTGCAGGAGTCTGGAAGTAATGGGTCTCAACCAGCTCTGTAGAAGAGGATAATGTGACTGGAGAGGGAAGATGTCCCCCCTTCTCATCACATCGTATGCCGTGTCTGTGAGCAATGCGCATGCACCAGGCAAGTACCCGAGAAACCTCAACTCACAGAGCAGCCCCCTTTGCCCGTGTCCCTCAGGGAGATCAAATGCAGAAATCCATAAATCTCACACTTCCTGCAGTCATCCTACAGACAAGCTCACCAGCTGGGTACCAGTTCCTCTATGTGATTCCTGCTGCTAGTATTACAAGGGCATCATGATTGCGACTGCAGCTCCCCAGTCACCATGTAAAGGACTGATGCTGTGATCTGCCTCTAAGCTGGTCTTCTGCCATGATTCATCGTGACACAAGTCTCGACCTACTCATCTAAGTTAAACTTCAATAGCTGTATATACACATACATGCACACACGTTTCCTTTAAATCATCAGAATTCCTAGCAGGGGAAAAATGACCCTATCCCTGTCTTTGTGCTCTGCTCTGAACCTGAAAGAAATTCTTATCTTAGAAAACATATAAATGTCCAGTCTTCTATTCTTTCATTATTTTAAAATATGAGACCACTTGGCTGCAAGACCATTAGTTTTTGGGTTTAATAGTCTTGCTTTTGCTGCAAGACTTGATTAGTCTTAAGAGGACTACAAAGGAACTGCCATGAACTATAAATTCTTTGCTAACAGATTTGTTTAAAAGGCCATTTCAACCTATCTTGATTTTTATGGCTCACTCTTTGAGTGCAGCTAGTTTGAAGAAGAGCCCTTCCTATGCTTCGTGCTGGGGTCTGTCAGAGTTGTCCCTCTGGGGGGATGAAGATGTCCCCCCAGCCCTGCCTAAGGGCAGCTCTGCAGGCAGGTTAAACCCAACTATGATTGTAATGCCACTAGACAGTATCTTCCCCCTCCTCTTTGTTTACTGTCTCTCTTCCTACCATCCCTGGCTCTGATTATTGCATGTGGAAATGCTACACTGCAGGCAGTGGAGAGATCATAATGATTACAGTCTCACAGGTTAGGGGTAAATTAGAGGAAATTCCTTAGCAATGCAGTGTGGCCACAAATCAGTCATACTCTCCATGAATTAAAAACATTAGGGATTGGAAGGGACCTCAAAAGATCATCTAGTCCAATCCCCCTGACACAGCAGGATCACCCAGACCAAGTCACACAGGAACACATCTCTGCAGGTTTTAAACATCTCCAGAGAAGGAGACTCCACATCCTCCCTGGGCAGCCTGTTTCAGTGCTCCATCACCCTCACTGTGAAGAAGTTCCTTCTCATATTTATGTGGTTTTTGTGTCTTTGTTCTGAGTAGTTTTCCTCTTTTAGCCTCTATTTGAGTAAATAACTTCTGAAGATCAGACTTGATTTGCTTTTGAGGATCGCAGTTGATTTCAATAGCTCTGTGCATGCAGTGGAAACTAAGCCTAGGTATTAGCCTGAGCATTTTGCAATCACTGGATGCTTTGGGATTTTAGAGGCTTGTGGGTTCTTTAAGAAACTGACCCTGGCTCTTTTACATAATACCGACTCACAGGTTTGCATACATTAGAAAAGATGCTCAGATTTGCCACAATAGCTAGCAGTAAAGCTAATAGTTTCTTTCATTACAAACAAACAACATAATAACAGTGCTGTCTTCTCTGGTGATGACATATAAAAAGATGCATTACAAGCAATCATCTGTTTGTGTGTACTTATACTGCAAGACAAATTACTTGCGCAAATACCACCCAGTAATCCCCTTTTTCTGTGGGTGTAGTTTTCCTTCCTCTACAGAGGACCTGAGCCTGCTCGGTAGTTTCACAGAATCACAGAACATTAGGGATTGGAAGTGACCTCAAAAGATCATCCAGTCCAATCGCCCCACCACAGCAGGATCCCCTAGATCCAGTCGCACAGGAACATGTCCAGGCAGATTTTAAATGTCTCCACAGAAGTAGACATTTCCACCACGTCCCTGGGCAGCTAGTGGTTAACACTTTTAATGTCAGAGGTACCTGTATTCAGTAGTGTGTTCTTTTGGTTTCCTGTGAACAGGGTGTGAATTTTTTGCCAGGTACAAAGCAAATAGTTTAATAATGCAGCCAAACCCCAGCCTAGTGCTACCCACTGTTCCATGTGTCGCTGACCTCTTAAACTGGAAGGTTTTTTTAATTTGCCCTTTTTACTTGAATGACAGCCTGTGCCAGGTATAGAGACACCCCAAAGGACAACAATAGCAATGACCTTCTGCCAGGAAACAGCACTTCGGTGCTGTAAACTGGGATTCACCTGCAAAGAGTGATGAGTGAGGCCATCACCGACAGGATTTCCTGGAGAGAGCACAGCCAAGCAAGCACGATTCATTCTTAGCAGGAGACAGGGAGTCTTATTCTTCTCCCTCACCCCTTGCAATCCCCTGAACATGGAGTACAAAGCCCAACAGCAAGTGTGCCGCTGCCTTCTGCCACTGAAGTGTTTCCCTTTACTTGTCTTGAGAGGCCCATAACTGCAACAGCTGCAGTAGTTTGTTGCTTGAGCTGGGAGTCACAAAAATAAATTTAAATGGACATATTTTCATTACCTGTTAAAAAAAAATGGCTGTTGTCTTTGCACCTGTGAATGGGAGTGTTAGGATGAAAGCCAAGCCATCCCCCAGATCTCTTAAGCACCACCATCCCTCAGATGAGTGCTAGTTCTATTAAAACTTAAACTTTTAAAAACTTAATCTTGTAAAACCAGTTTAGAAGTTCCTATCTTCCCATCTCGCTTTCATTTCTTCCTTAACCGTGCATTCTCCAAGCCTTTGCAAGTGTCATGGCCTGCTCCTGCTCTGCTTTAATCAGGTCTACATCTTCCATTTCTCTAACCGAAAAGAGGGCCCATAGCCCATCCCAGGCTGAGGAAGCCAAGCTGCTCTCCCGATGCAGAAAAATTCAATTTTAAGCATTGCATTAGAAGAAGTATATCATCCAAGTTGTTCCAAAGTTAGAGAGCAGATTGGATCATAAAAAATTATTGCCCTTGACAGCCCTATCTCTTGGGTGAGGTCACTACTGTATTGTGCTTTCTTAATAAACTTCTTTTTTTCCTGTATAACGGCCAAAAAATTGTCAACATTTTTCCCTGGGCTGTTTAGTGGTATGAAATCTCTCTGGCTAAATTGATTTGTTGGTATTAAATGTTCTGCTTTTTCTGTGAGGGTTATTTTTTTTTTTCCTAAACAACCGATTTTTAGTTTGTGGAGAATGGCAGATATCCTGCTGACCATCCAAAACAAGCACAAGCATGACCAAACCAGCAGAAACACCTCCCATGCTGTTAAAACTTCTCGAGCATAGTTAAGCAAGTTAATTGTACTGTCATATAAATAGAGCATAGGGGGTGATTGATGCTACTCTCGGTCTTATAATGCATCATTTTAAAAGAAAACGGGATGATAAAGGTTCACTGAGATATCTCTTGACAGGGCTGTGTTGCTTTTGTGGAGGGAAGGAATTCCAGTCTCATTCAAAGCATCTTGTTGCTGCTGAAACCTAAATAATAAAGAGGAGCATGTTCACATGTGAGCTGGTGGTTCAGCACTGCAAGACAAACCCAGCTGTCATGGTACCGTACTGAGCATCTGTTGTCAGTCTTCGTGCACCTTTGTTTTCTTGTTCTGCAGTCAGTATAGATTCCCCAGAGTAGAGAATTGGGTTTCTTCTGTAAAAACCTCGAGAAGACAAGAGGCAGAGCATCTTATTGGAATAAAATACTAAACTGAGGCAGGAAGGGTCAGATAAGCAACTTGTCTTCTTTCACGAGGCCTTTGTTTGTCTTAAATGGACAGGTAATTTGTCATGTATGGTTCAGGTTTTACTTAGAGGTAAGTGGAATACTTTTTGTGTTGCTTGTAGAACTTTTTGTGATTCCACACCTGTCATTAGGATCTATTGTTTTAACGCTAGCCTGTTCAAATCTGTTTGCAGCCAATGCCATTTGAAAAGATCAAGATATGCAGGAACAAGTGCTGGCCAACATGCAATCTGTTTATCCAAGGTTTCATTCCAAGGATGTACGCCGGTACCTTGCCACTATAATCCAATCGACCATCCCACTGTCACTGAGTTATATCTGTACTAAAAATGTTACTGACTTTGGCTTGAGAGAGAGCATTTTGCATTCCTAAAAATGGCTGTAGAGAATCTTTTGGTGTAGCTGTCCTTACCTCAGCATAAGGGATGCAATCAGACCAGATTGCACTGCAGTAATTACTCCTCAACTGACCAGGAGAAGTCCTGAGCTCCAAATTAAACTGGGGCCTGAGCCATCTCTTTGCCATCCCACGGATTAGGGGACCTATGTATTCTAGATCATCAAGAGATGCGTTCTGACATCTTGATAACAGAAAACTGGCCAATTTTATTCTGCAGTTCTGCAGCTGGAAGTGGATGTAGCTGTATGCAGAAGAGATCAAACAGAGTTCTCTCCAAGGAGTAGACTACTTCTTCACATCTGTAGTCTCCCAACTCCTCCTAATTTAATCTCTCTAATTTATGTCAGGTCAAATCAGCATCACATCCTACTGCTGGAGCTGTGTCATGTTTCTTGGGATCATTTTAGCTGTCTTCTCTGTCTCAGTCACCTTTCACCTCCACTTTTCTTCACCAATTTAAAATGTTTCATTAAATCTATCACTAATTAGTGATGTCAGAGATCCAATTACCAATGGCAGATGGACCCTGCCTTCCAATACACAGGGAATGGTGATAGCAGGAGGTGCAGGACTGCCATTACAGACTTCAGCCTCAGAAGATGTCTGTTCCTGACTGTTGTTTTTGGTTTAGTGGCTGTTCATCTGTGGATCTGGGGGGTGTTTTCTTATCTTACATTCATCTTATTTGTTGAAATGCATCAGTTTTTACTTGTCCATTTGCTGCTTTACTATGGCTTGAAACATATTTATCTTTAAACTATTTTTCAGAGAAATCTCACATAATGATGCCTTGGAGGTCATAGAAGCAAATGTGTTTTCCAACCTTCCCAAACTACATGAAATGTAAGTAATGAACAATCTCAATGCAAAGAAGACATTTATAAACATTCATAGTAGTCAAGTGTCAGAGGTGTTTGGAGTTTGCTTCAGGTAAGACCTGAAGAATTCATAGCGATAAAGGGACATTTGATATCTCCCTTTGTCTTTTCCATCTTCTTCATAGAATCATAGAATTATTAAAGTTGGAAGAGACCTTCAAGATCATCAAGTCCAACTGTCAACCCAATGCCACTATGCCCACTAAGCCATGTTTCCAAGTGCCAGATCTGCACAGGTTTTGAACACCTCCAGGGACAGCGACTCTACCACCTCCCTGGACAGCCTGTTCCAACACCTGACCACTCTTTCAGTGAGGAGTTTTTTCCTAATATCCAATCTAAACCTTCCCTGGTACACCTTGAGGCCTTTTCCTCTTATCCTCTTGCTAGTGACTGCGAGAGGAGACCGACCGCCACCTCTCTACAACCTCATCTGTGGTAGTTGTAAAGGGCCTTTAGAGTCCACCTGTCTGAGCCATGAGCTGCCAGCTTCTCTAAGAAGAGTGCTGTGGGAGACTGTGTTGGACTGTGCTAGACTGAAGTCTAGGTAAACAACATCCACATCCTTTCCCTTATCCACCCGGAGGGTCATCTGGTCAAGAAGATCAGGTTGGTCAGGCAAGACTGGTCTTTCATAAACCCTTGTTGGCTGACCCTGACCCCCGGCTGTCCTGGGTTGCTGTATGAGCATGTTCAAGATGAACCACTCCACAATCCTTCACAGTACCGTAGTCAGTCTGACAGGCCTGTGGTTGCCTGAATCGACTTTCCTTCTCTTCTTGTGGATGGGTGTCACTTTAGCAGCCTCCAATCATCTGGGACCTCCTCCATTAGCCAGGAGCATTGAAAATGGTGGAGAATGGCTTGTCAAGCTTCTCCTCCAGCTCCCTCAGCACTCTTAAGTGGATCTCATCTGGCTCCATAGACTTGTGAGTGTTTAAGTGGCAGAGGAGGTCATTAACTGCTTACTCTTGGATTATGGGAAGTATCAGCTCCATCTGACCATTGAGTCTGTTTTAGGGACAGAGTGTGGCTCCAGTGGTCTATTTCTTTTATGCACTCTCTGACGCTCCCCAGTCTGCTCACCTCCTCTCGGAGTTCTGCCATCAAGCAGCAGAGTTTCTCTACCAGGGCACATCTCCCACAGATGAGGTCTGTGCTGCCCTCCTGCCCCAGCACCACAGCCAGGCACACCCTGCAGCGTGATGCCTGGGTGGTTGTGTCTCTCCCCTGAAACTCCATCTGGATAGACGTGTCAGTTGTGGTGGGGGCAGCACATAAAGGGGCCATGGCATTCTGTTGGGTGGAAACCATTGCTCCTGGGTAGAGCAGGTGGAGTGGGAAGAACTTCCAGCACCATTACTGTGCACCCTTCAATGCAGGCTGCAGCGTGGGAGGGCAGATGCAGAATCTGCCCACATGTGCTGTGGTCAGAGGGCTCCTCCAGTGACTCTTTGGACTGGGCTGGCAAAACCACGTTTACTCTGTGGTCACTCCAGCAAGTCTTGCAGCCACACACCTCTCAGCCTCGCACATGGCTGTGCTGAGGCATCCTGCTCCTTATCTAACTGTAGCCTGCTTTCTCTGATCAGTCTGAAAATTAACCTCCAACCACTGCTGATGTCAAAAGGTGGTGGGGTCTGCTGGTCTGTGGTGGGCTGCTCCTTGAAGTCAGGCAGATCTGCAACAAAAAGCGTATCTCAGCCTACAGCACCACTACATCATGGGGCAACCACATACATTTTACAGTCAATATGTTGATAAATCTGACGCTTTGTTGTCTCTGATGTTTCATTTTCTCTTTGCAGAAGAATCGAGAAGGCCAACAACCTTTTGTACATTGATCAAGATGCCTTCCAACACCTACCAAGCCTCAGATACTTGTAAGATCTTTTGCTCTTTGCAAGTACTATAATAATTTTGAATGGTACTGATGTGTTTCTGTCCAACCTGTGATGAGCACTTTTGGAAATAAGACAGAATAATACCCTCTCTCCTGCTAGCTGTGCATTGTCAATCCTCATTTTCATTCCCAGGCCTGCACACAGAAAATACTCCCCATGGAGTATGATCCTTGAGCCTTTCTAATCAACAGATTGAAGATGAGCGATGAGAAAAGGAACTGGGCTTTTTTTGTGTCTATATAAACAACCTCAGGTTGAAATTCCTCCCAAGAGCTCTGGGGAAAAATCTTTCTCATCTGTCTTTACTGTGGCTCTGCCTTCTGCTATTCTCTGTACACAGGGTGTTAAGCATCCAGATTATCTTCTTGTTAGCAATGGCAGTGCCTCAGCAAAGGTTTTTATTAATGCTTGATGTGAGACTTCTAAAACTCAGAATGCAAATGAATTAATGTATGGTAGAACTTTATTTCATGAGACAGCCTCATCACAAATGCCACTTGCACAATTGTGGTTGCCACATCCACATGTTCCATGTTCCTGTGTGACTTGGTCTGGGTGACCCTGCTGTGTCAGGGGGATTGGACTAGATGATCTTTCGAGGTCCCTTCCAATCCCTAATGTTCTGCAATTCTGCATGACAAGGTGCAGTCTCACCAGTACCAAGTACAGGGGTACAATCACCTCCCTACTCCTGCTGGACACACAATTTCTAATACAGGCCAGGATGCCATTGTCCTTCTTGGCTGCTTGGGAATGTTTTAGTTCCCTGAAAATCACTAGCATCTGGTAGGTTTTGTGATCAAAAGTGCTGGAAGCCTTTGGCTAGAGTTTGCGCTCTGAGATCTGAGACTTGAGGTTTGGACTGTCGAGTCTTACACAAACCTGCACTGTTTAAGCCCTCATTGAACTGTAATGTGTGGTCCAAATCACAGAGGCATTGTTCTCCCCGGTGCTTTTAACCAGGTGTATTTATAAACTTTTAACTTCTTTCTGTCCACAGCAGAAACACATATTTTTTTTTTGGTGTAAGGAGATAAAGCTTTAAATTTGCACTGTCATGAGAAGTAATCATATGCCTCCTTTTTGCTTTGATTTCCACTCTGAATCATTTCGCGATGACTGCTGCCTTTGAGTATTTCTGGCTGTCTGTGAATGAAAGCACAGCGTTTGTTTATCCCATGCAAAACCCCCTGAGCAAGCTGCTATGGGTAGTGCTGCTGTCAGATGTACAGATGGCTAGAAAGAATGAGAGCACATTCATCTCGTTCGAAATTAAAGAACAACAACAAGAAGAAGAATTGTGAACACAGTCGTGAACACGTGGCTTTCGGTCATTTCTTAAATGTGGGAAAGACAAACTACAGGTAAATCTTTAAATATCTGAGGTAGCCTAAGTTTTTTCTCTTTTTGCTTGGTGTAAAGGGCCAGGGCAAGACCCATCTGCAGTCAACAGAGCAAAGCAGAGGGACTCAGACAGCTGCCCATTGCTGGGCAATTTGTGGTTCTATTGAGGTTTCCAGCTGTGGTGATCCTGTCAGGGTACGAGACGCGTGGCCAGATTTCTCATGACTCTGGCTGTGACAGAATTGCTAAAACACTGAAAAGAAAAAAAGAAGACAAAATATAAATGATGATTTTTTAAAAAAATGAGAGAGAGAGAAAAATGAATCATTGTTAATGCCAGAGACAGCCCAGGCATTACTTGCAAGACTGTCCTTGTGCTTCTTCAGAAATAGCTGTAGAGCTGCTAGTTCTTACTCACGGGCAGGCAAGAAGCTCTGTCTGGCCTTGTCAGTTGTCTAATCAGCTTCATGGCCTCGTTATAGCCACTAGCTTATGTACATTAATACACTTCTATCTCTGTCAGCTTGGGTACAGGTTCATCTCACCCTCACCCCTACTCCCTTAGTTTCCTGCACCATCATCACTCGTACAGCAGAAACAGTGAGGAAAAAAAAACATGCTGACAAATGGCAATGCCGAGATACTCTAAACCTCCTGGAAAACAAAGCTTTGGCTTTCTCATCAGTGTTTTCGAAGCCATGGAGAATTCTTAGTTGGTCTTCTTGGCTTTATGCCAGAGAGACAGGCTGCTTCAAAACAGTAACTTAAATGACCTTTTTGTGATGGCTACAAGATTATTTTATCTGGCTTTCATTAGGGAGAGGTGTGGCTTTAGCTTTAAAAATGTAGTGATGGCTTTTTAAACCCGATTTCTTTCCAAAATTGGTTCTCATGTGTAATCTGTGCCTTTTAGTTCTCCTTTTACAGTGAAGGTGTTGACATCCTGTATTAAGCAATCTCATTTTAAAACATAAGAATTTAATTTAACAGAAGTTAAATAAAATGTAACCTTTTAGATAAGTTTTGAGGGCAAACAGCTGGATTTTTGGAGGGGAAATGGAGGTCACAAAAGTATGAGTTTTATCTGCAAAGCTGTGCAGCAAGCAGAGCTCAGCTCCAGTCTTGCAGCTGCTGGTACTTATCCCTGCCCATGGTAGGGGAGTTGGAACTGGATGATCCTGTGGTCCTTTCTAACCCAGACTGACTGTATGACTTGGTCTAGGTGATCCTGCTGTGGTGGGGGGATTGGACTAGATGATCTTTCGAGTTCCCTTCCAATCCCTAATGATTCTATGATTCTATGATTTCATGGAGGACCTGACACGTGTACCTGGCATTCTTCCTAAGCCCAAATCCATATCTGCTGCAGATGCAGCTAAGAACTGCTAATACTTTATGCAGAGTTGGGTCTTCAGTATAAAGAACTGCTCTTTTTTGCATGGCAGTCTCAGAGTTGAAGACCTTGCCCAAAAAGTGGGCACCATGGATGACAGGCTTAACTTAGCCTGCAATGCAGACATGATTCCTGAATCAGAGGAGTGTTTGCTGGAGTCACGCTCGTGGATGCTCTAAAGTAAAAAGCGTGATTAAAGGACCCAAAAGTAATGTTTCCTGAGTGAGTGATGCTGTATTTACCTCTGCCTACCTTGGCTTTGCAATTTAGCAGATATCCACAATGAGGTAAACTGTGTTCCTGGTTCTGTCCTGCCTACTCTTATCAAACTGGTGTAAAGGGCAGACATGTTACTGTATCTGGAGATAAGCAGCCAGAACCTTCCAGGAATTAGTTTCTGTAAGATTTTTTTTATTCTCTGCTGATCATGATGCTACATTTTCTTAAGTGCTGACTCCAGTAAACCTTTTCAGAAAGACAATTAATGCTTTGGAAAGGAGCCATCAGCCATCTGACAAACAGGTCTTTACCAAGCTGTTTGGGCATGGCGAAGGGGGACTCGGTTATAACACAGATTAAAGAGGACACTTGTTTAAAGTGAGGATACTAAGGATGTGTGTTATATGGTAAATGTATTGACAAAACTGTCCTGCAGGAAAAATATTCAGAAAATTGGATTATCTACATTCTAACAAGATTATCCACTTAAAGGCCCCCGGAGATTTGCTGCTTGAATAAAAGGAGAGGAAAGAGCTAAGCTGCAGTC
This sequence comes from Rhinopomastus cyanomelas, assembly GCA_013400115.1. Classification (NCBI taxonomy): domain Eukaryota; kingdom Metazoa; phylum Chordata; class Aves; order Bucerotiformes; family Rhinopomastidae; genus Rhinopomastus; species Rhinopomastus cyanomelas. The sequence goes on from VXBP01002551.1 coordinate 100,922, forward strand.
TAGCTAAATATTTTTTTAGTTCTTTTTCTGCAGTTAATTACAAAAACATTGTCTCCTACTTCTAATCACTGTTCTGTGTCTCTGGGCAGTCAGAGCTTTGTGCCACCTGTAGATTTACTTCAATATATAATGATTTGCCAAAGATGCTTTCCTCTTCATCTCATGCTGTTCGTTGACACCAGTACAAATTGAGAGCTGAACACTTTGGAGTCACTGGAAAGATCAGGCCTATTGCATCACCTAAAGCTTTGAACAAGTTATTTTGCACATGCATGGTGAAAGCCCTGCTAACCAGCATGGCATTTTGATATGTTGGGAGAATCACACAATCATTCAGGTTGGAAAAGACCCTTGGGGTCATCGAGTCCAACCATCACGCCTACTCTACAAGTTCACCCTTAAACCAGATCCCCCAACACCACATCTAAGCATCTTTTAAACTCATCCAGGGATGGGACTCAACCACCACCCTGGGCAGCCCATTCCAGTGCCTGACCACTTTTTCCATGAAGAATGTTTTTCTGATGTCCAATCTATATCTCCCCTGTTGAAGCCTGAAGCCCTTCCCTCTGGTTCTGTCACTAATTACCTGTGAGAAGAGACCAGCACCAACATCTCTGCAATGTCCTTTCTGATAGTTGTAGAGAGTGATGAGGTCTCCCCTAAGCCTCCTCTTCCTCAGACTAAACTGCCCTAACTCTTTTGGTCTCTCCTCACAAGGTTTATTCTCCAGGCCCTAATGTAAAGGGAGTAAAGAGTCATTGGGAGCAGGGTGTGGATAGCACATCTTAGAGTACCATCATCTTCCGTTATTGAAGCACGAGGATTGAGATCTTCTTGGAAATGTTCTGTACAGAGAAAATCTTCTAATGTCTTCTCCTCTGTTGTGCAATAGCTGCAGTAATTGGCTACAGTTTGCTCCTTCATTTTCCTAATAAAGGCAATGCATGTCATAATTCATATTTAACAAGTGGCTTGTATAAAGAACTGCATGAATTTTTAGCGTATGACTCATTTAAAAGTAAAGGCAGCTCTCACCTAAAACTCCGTGCGTCTTCAGTATTTTAGAGAGCCTGGTTTAAAATACTCTGGGTGGGGGGAAGCTACAGGTTTTGCTTGTATTGTTTCTAATTTTTTCAGCTGACTCTTTCTACAAAGTATAAGTGCAGGAATATTTTAAATAATAAGGGCCTTGTGAAGTCCACCTGCTTCATTCATCAGACTTTCTATTTAACTATTCGTAATACTTTCTCAGTGGCGTTGTTTTTTGCAGAGGGCTTCCATGGTCACATGTGACAGCTGTTATTTTTAAACTAATGCAATGTCAGACCACTCTGACTCCTCAGATGAAGCAGTCATGACATTTCAGCAACTTTCCCAAGTTGGCTTCTTGAATATTCATTATACCTCTCTATTTTTTCTTCCTGCATACAATGCGTTGGGATTTTTTTATAGGATGGCACAGGTAACAAGCTGCCTTTTCAACATCTGAGGATATCCAGAAACCACCTCAGGGAGCTCACAGCAGCACTTATGCAAGTGAATGACTATTTTATGGACCTATGTGTCACCCTGAGTGCACAAATATAAGATTTGGTTGTCACATGGAGTGTCACAGCTTCAGTTCAGGTTATGAAACCTGAAAAATTGCAGCTCTCATTTTCAGGAGAAATCTAGGTTCATAACAAACATCAAAATAATACTGTTACTCTGTGCCAGTCTCAACCACTGCTTTTCCTCACTTTTCAACTACTCGAGAACGAATCTGAAAAGAAAACAAACCGATCTCACCCAGTAATGAGGGAATATTCTTCTGTTTAACTGCCAGGATAAAAAACAACTTCCATATCTTGCTTCCCTAGTGGACCGATACGCTCAGTGAAAGGTTACCTTCTGTACCATCTCGCATATTACAATGACAATGATATAGCTAAACTTCACTAATTTCCTCCTTTTTATAGTAGAGTCAAGATGAGAGGTTTTGTGCTCTGCAAAAAACTCCCAGCTGGTTGGAACCCAGCTCCATCCAACTCCTTCTGCCTCCTGTGCTCCGCTGGAGCAGCCACCAGCCATCTCTGGCTGCATGGCAGTATTATGTTTGTCCTTCCCTTACTACTGCTCTGGATAATGAAATTTGATTAAATTAGACGTGGTAGAGCTGAGTAGATGATACCTTCAATCACATTTCCTTGCTGGCTGTGAGCACAGGTTTGTCCTTCCAAGACAGTGTTTCTGGGATGGTGTTTCATGAGTGGCTAGAGGTTGTAGAGCGGATGGTTGGACTGATGATCTAGTAGGTTGTTTCCAGTGTTGACGATTCTATGGACAGTGGGAGGATAGAGGCAATTAAATAGGAGGCTCAGATCCATTTCCAGTCACACAAGCTGCTGAAACGTTCCTATATTTTCAGTTACTGGAATTTCTGGGGAATGAAGTCTCCTAATTCTCTCTTACTTTCATGAAATAAAGTTGTTCCCTATAGAATTAATCCTCTGGTGGGAGGTTAAAATTGCAGTGAGTTGATATTTTTGTCATAAAAAAGCTACTATGAAAATAATGATCCTGGGTTGGTGCAGTTGATTTCTTAAAATGTAGTTGGAAAATTAATACCAACAGTTTCTTGAGATCATCAGGAGAGATGGCATAATTTTTCCAGACAAGATTTGTCCCTTGACTCCAGTGGGAGTCAGCTCACGCTTCAGAGAAAAGGCTTTTTTACACCACAATGCCAAGTCTCCTGTGAACAACCCCCTCCACCCCCCCCACCCCTTTATTCCTAAACTCTGTGGTTTTTAATTAGAAGGTTCTTTCTTTGTTCATTATTGCTTTATTCCTGGGGCACAGTTAAGGATCCTCATTTGTTCTCTCCCTCTCAGGTTAATATCAAACACTGGCCTTCGTTCTTTGCCTGATGTCCATAAGGTGCACTCCTTCCAGAAAGTTTTACTGTAAGTTTTAATATCTAATTTTTACTTTTTAGAAGCTCCCTTTGAATGTTCTCCTGCTCCAGAAAAAATGTCCTTTCAAGATGTGTTTCTCCCTGTGTTTACTTATTAGCTGCGTGAGAGCACTTAGAGTTCAAATTTTGTAGGCGTTGCTGATAATGTGACCCAAAGAGTCTGAGTCGGCTCTAGGTGTCCCTTCTACAAAGCATTACAAGTGGCTCTGGACAGATCACTCTTCCTTTCACTGCACTGTGACTGCACATCTGGATGGCCCAGAGCACTCTTTCTCACCTGTTAAAATCCAGACCAGGCTGGTGGCAGTGGACATCTGTTGCCACCTGGTGAGGATTTTCTGGTCTGCATGGGAGATTTTCTGACCTCAGAACTATTTTCTGTGGAGGACTGGACCCATCACAGAGGGTAAATAAATAAATAAATAAGCAGAAGGAACTTCTTCACGGTGAGGGTGATGGAGCACTAGAACAGGCTGCCCAGGGGGGTTGTGGAGTCTCCTTCACTGGAGATGTTTAAGACCCACCTGGATGTGTTCCTGTGTGACTTGGTCTAGGTGATCCTGCTGTGTCGGGGGGATTGGACCAGATGATCTTTTGAGGTCCCTTCCAATCCCTGATGGTTCTAAGATTATATGAAGTAAAGCTCACGGGGAAATAGCTCTGTGATGCTCATTTGGTTTTCAACAGCAGTAAACCTGTCAAAAGAAAGAAGTATTTGTTCCTGTAGAAAATTCTTGTGCCACTGAGGGAAACAATATTTGTGTAAAATTTTGTGCATAGGCCGGCTCTATTTTCCTGCCGAAGCACCTTCTTTTAATTCAGCTCAAAATGCATATCCAAAAAACATTAGGTTTTTTTTCACTGACACAAATTTTTCATTCAGTTTATGGTATAATTAAAATCAGAAAATATGGGAAATAAGCAATTCTTTCTTCTCTTCCTTTGGACAAAATGCATTGTTAATGCACAAGCAAAGTTAGGTGGGTTCGAATATTTGAGTAGAAGGTTTAAAGCTGCTGAAATGTTTGTCTTAGTCATGATCATTAATATAAATAAAGAATCACGAAATCACAGAACATTAGGGATTGGAAGGGCCCTGAAAGGTCTTCTGGTCCAATCCCCCCGCCACAATGCATACAAAACTTTGGGGGGGATGCCTGAATAGGGTGCACACACCAATGAAAGGTGAATTTCTATAATCCATTAGACATACATAACTCTGTGCTCTCCAGAGCTGCCTGAAGCCATCAAGCAAATGCAAGAGACACAGAGCCTTCTACCTGTATATTAATTAATACATAATTAATATAATTAATAAGACTTTTGTCATTGTGTTGTGCTCAGCAACAGCTAATTTTTTCTCAGATGAAACTCCTCACTTGCCTGTAAGAATAAGGATCTGTAAGAACAACTAGACTCAAGATACTGCCAGAGTCCTAAACTCGACCTTGGTTCAAACCCTGACCCCACTGACATCAACAAGGAAATTCTTGTTGGTTTCAGTTGTGCTGATATTTAATTCCCAAAATAGGTCTCAGAGGGTCGTTGTTGTTTAGAAAGGGTTCATGCAGGTCCTTACCAAAGTGTTACCCTTCAATTCTGTGGGTGCCATGCTCCGTCCCCACTCCATCTCTGCTGCCCTCAGTTTTTAGAAGAGGCTCTGTGTGTCACCTAGTGCAGAGCTGTGGCCGCATTCATGTCAGAGGTGATGATTTTGGAATCATGCTTCATTTCAAGCTTTGCCAATAACTAATTTTCCAGCAGAAAGCAGCTGTATGAAAACAACCACTCTCCCAGTCTAAATACTGAGAAGTACTAGTTAACTTATTAAGACCTATTCTGAGCAAGCAATGGAACCTGCTTGCCACCCCTTCTTTTGTATTAGTCAAAACTGCCCAAAAGGCTGAAATGGTTCCTTGTAAGTCCAGCAAGCTGCATCGACAGGGCTTCTGTCACTTCCACTCTTAGGCACATGAAAAGCTTGTAACAGCCATGTTGCCATTGGCAGGGGAATGATTTGTGGGCTAGTTGGAACCCTGCTGAATGGGTGTACCACTAGCCAAAAAGGATAGAGCCTTTTCCTTCTTCTGGTTGGGTTGAAGAAGAGGTGACCTCGCAGCCCCTTGGCTTGCATTTTCCGGGGAGCATGTTTGCTGGAGAAACAACTTCATATTCTGGATGGGTGTGAGACCCAAGTTCTCGTGCATTTAAATTACTTCAGGCTATTTGGGGGTGTTGGAAATACTTTGCTTTAGTCTTTTTTACCAGGAAGGTTTGTGTTTTGCAGACAATATGTCTTAAAAACTTACGTTGTTACCCTCTGCCTGCAATGCTTTCTCAGACTGAAAATAAGTCAGTGTACTGTGTTTGAAATATATTGAAATGCCCACAGAGGTGTAGTTTCTATCGTATTTTATTTTTCAGAGACATCCAAGACAATATCAATATATGTACAATCGAAAGGAATTCATTCATGGGCCTGAGTTCTGAAAGTGTGATTCTGTGAGTAAGACATCGCAAATTTGTTATTCTCCATATTAGCACGTTTCTTTTACAGGGTAGGGTCAAGAAAACCAGGGGATGAGCACTAGCTCATACGCCATCAAATTCAATTTGACGATTTAGTCTTCTCCCCCGCCCTTGAAATATCGGTATTCCATCTCCCTACCATGAAAAGTGAAAGCTTTCGTGGGTTTTCTCTGTTGCGTTCTGGTCCCGCTCTTCATTTTGTAAGAGCTGCACAGAGCAAATATAGTAATTACTGATGTCAAGGTTAAGCATATTCCACCTACCACATCAGTTCCATGTGATACAAAACGTGCTCAGAAGGCTGGCGTGACTCATGAATATTTACAGCCAGATACATCACTCAAAGACATCCATTATTCAGGCAGAACTCACCAGATGTTGTGGAGATGCAGTGTGTTTGTACACAGCGTTAGTGCATTGGTACAGGCTGGTTTACGATGCAGTTTCGAGCTGCATGGTTAGATGACTCTATGTTTGACTTGAGAAGTCGTGTGATTTAATGAACTGTCTGGTTTCTCAGATCCTTTCTGGTGGTTTACCAAAACGTGCTGTTCGCTTGCTAACAAGATGCCTGGATTTCACCTAACCGGTGGCTAGGCTGGAAAAATCTCCCACTGTGTGTGTGCAGTTTGCCTGGCACACTGGAGTGGGCAGGAGCTGATTGACTGACAGGACTCACGCTGACTTTGGTGGGACGAAAGGTCAGAATTTCAATACCTGAAGAGAGTCCAGTAACAAGTAACCTAGCTCTTCTCTCTCCTTTTCCTCGTCAGTTATGCACTTCCTCTGCCTACAACCAGTTCCCTGAAGCCGAAAATGCACAGTTTTCTCAGATATATATCCCAATAACAATACCCCAAATGCACTGGTTTATCTTTTCTCCTGTGATGATAATATTTGCTGTTCTGGTGAGACTTTGTATTTTCAGAGCTCTGAGCAACAAGTACAGCATTTGTTTCCATAATGCCACTAAGGGGTAAGATAAATATCCCAAATTTTTACTCTGATTTGACCTCTGCGTGCCACTTGAGCAGCATGAAATTGGTTTCCCCTCTCTCCCCAGGACTTCTCATTGCTTTTACGGTTACTGCCTGAGTATGAACGATAGTCCTCTCTAAGGAGTTAAGGACACTAGTTTTCCAGCAAAACTGGTGGCAGAGCAGCAGACTTATGTCCTCTTCCAGATGCTTTGCCCTGCTTTGTGCAATGTCCCCATTGCCGAGGGCTCCCCACACTCACTGGTACACACCGGAACAGCTGTGCAAGCAGATCTGACCACCATCCACATGGTTGTAGGGTGTCCTGACTCTGCTGTAGTTCTCCCTCGGGACAGAGGTTCTCTGTGTGCAATTTAGGAGTCCCCGTGGGCTTTCCTTGAGCTGTGATGAACTTACAGAGTCACTGAATTGTCAGAGCTGGAAGTAGCCTCTAGAGATCATCTAATTCAATGGCTAAAACAGTATGACCTAGAGAACATGACACAGGGCTGTATCCAGGCGGGTTTTGAGTGTCTCCAGAGGACACTCTGTGACCTCTCTGGGCAGCCTGTTCCAGTGTTTTGTCACTCAATAAGCTTTTCCTCATCTAAATGAAACTTCCTGTGTTCCAGCTTGTCCCCGTTGCCCCTTGTCTTGTCACTGGGCACAACTGAGAACACTCTGACACCATCCTCCCTACAGCCATGGATACAGATAAAATCTCTCAGTCATCTCTTCTTCTAGACTAAATAGTCTTATCCTTTTCTCATAAGGGGGATGTTCTAAACCCCCAAGCGTCTTGATTGCCCTCCACTGGACTCTCTCCAGGCATACCTCACTTTAGACCCAAATTGGCTGGTTTTCTATACAAAACACTATTCAGTGCAATAGAGAGCTGCTCTTACAGCAGCATCATTTTATGAAACAAGACATGTCAAGGCAGTGTTAAAAGCACCCAGAAGAACTGAACCCCACATTTCAAGGAGGCACAATTGTAGCAGGTTTAGCACATTTAAGCCAATAATTTAGCTTGCATCTGGTCTGACGCTGTGAGTGGACTGAACCTGTAAATGCCTTTGGTTAAAAGGTGCTAGAAATTTACCAAAGACATTCACCTTACTTCCAGGTCTGCTTGCCAGTTAGACCCTAAGGCAGTATTATATTTACCTCGAATAAGCTGAAAGTAGCACATTAGGAGCAGTGGCCTCATGCACTGGATGAATTTTAAAGTGTGCTTTAAAAATATCCCTATAATCATGAAATAACATCCAAGCTTTGAATCACAGAACCACAGAACATGAGGGATTGGAAGGGACCTCGAGAGATCATCTAGTCCAGTCCCTCTGCCACAGCAGGATCACCTGTCTCTGTCTCCATTGCCACTTGTTGCCAGTGTAGGTCAGTGGAGTCAGTAAAGATGCTGGTTGGAATGAGGGATGAATTCATCTCAACAGAAAATTACCTACACGTAGTAAACTGAGGTCCTGAGATTTACATAATGTTATTTTCTTTTTACTAGTGGAATGCAACTAGCCAGGTGACAGGAGTGTGTAGTGCAGACGGTAGGGCAACAGTGACTCTGCTCTTCTGACCTTAGCGTCTCATTGCGCAGGCATCACGTTCCGTGAGAGAATGCAGTAGGTGCTAATGCTGTGATTAAAGGCACATATATCAGCCTGACAGCCATGAATGGGTGAGATCAATGTGATATAATAAATCTTTTAAGTGCTATAAGCAGGAACATGTCTCTCCTCTGTGCCTGCTCACTCATGTCTAATAGTGCTTGTGAGTGAAGGGGACAGTGACAGTTCTCTTGATCTGACCTGACGGACATTACAGACATGGAGCTATGTACATGTCATGGTCAGATGGGTAGTCCTTTCAGCCAGACCCGTAACTGATGTTCATGCTGACCTTAGCCCACCATCTCAGCCCTTAGATAAGTGGGTCACTTGCGTGCTCAGCTTTCACTGTGAATTAGAAATGAAACATCCAGGTTTGCTGACAGTTTAATTAAATCAGGCCATTTTTGCCATCAATCAGACCTGTCACTGCCTGTTGGAGAGGGCATGAGCTGCGAAGTGACGGTTAGAGTAAGATGAAAGATTGCACCGCAAAGATGATAAATATAACTGACCCAAATGTAAATTTTTAGGACCATGAAGGGAAGAGAGGGAAAGATGTTAAACAATAATTAGTTAATGCACTGCAGTAAAAATCTGAAGTGAAGTCTCAGGAGCGTCAGTTCCCAGGTTCACTACCTGCGTCTTTTGTGGGAGGGAGCCTGGGGAGGTGGGGCTGGAGCAGCAGATATAATTTATCGAGCAGGCAGGCAGCATAATTTGTTGAGGCAGCAGACGTAGGAGGAAGCAGCCACTTCCAGGCAGTTTGGCACCACTGCCACCTCCCTCCTACCCTCCCACCCATCTGGGTGATGCTAGACCTTCCTGCTCTACCTGCCCAGCTAAGCATATGAGACCAGTGCTAGTTTTGTCCTGCTCTGGCAGGGGGGTTGGACTCGATGATCTCTTGGGTCCCTTCCAACCCCTAACATCCTATGATCCTATGACAGTCCTTCTTCTAACAACTGGCAAAGCTGAAGCTGCAGGTCATTTTTCAGAAATGTTTTTTAAAAAGTAAAACTAAGTGGAACTGACACCACCAGCAGGAAAGATCCTGGTCTCACCCCTCCAGGGATTAACCTAGAACAGCATCATTGACCCCCACTACAGAGTTGGAGCACCAACTCTGCCTTTGCATCAGAAACTTACTCTCTGACAGTAGCACTCATACTATCTTATTTGTTTCAGTGCCCTCCAAAGCCTTCCTCTGACTGTGGGCATCTTACCAGCTCCTATTCTTCGAGATTTCACTTTTTGAATAGCTATTTAATAATTTTATTTCTCCCAGATCCCTTCCCCTGATTTGAATATCAGACATTTTATTTATGAATCATGAATAAGAACACAGCTTTTTTTTTTTTTCCTTTCTGTTTGTCTGTTGCAGATGGCTGAATAAAAACGGAATCAGGGAAATTGAGGATCATGCGTTTAATGGGACCTACCTGGATGAGCTGTAACTATTTCTGTTGTTTACTTTTGTGAAAATCAATCATTAGAACTGCTGCAAATGATAGTTTTTTTTTATCTCGGGTTGTTTCAACATAAATATTGTTACATTTTTCAGAAATCTAAGCGATAACTACAACCTAGAAAAACTGCCAAACAAGGTCTTCCAAGGAGCCAATGGGCCGATTGTTTTGTAAGTAATGTTCAGATATCCTTCTTCTCACTGCTAACTCCCTAGAAAAGGATGGAGAACATCTGAATGCCAGTCAGAGTTCCAATATTTCACAAAACTTGGAGCCCAGAACTGGAGATGTAGTTCTGAATATTACAAAATAAATCCACAAACAAAACAAAACAAAAAACTCAAAGCAAAAGACTGGAAGCCAGTCCAGCACAGAGCCACGAAGGTGATGAAGGGAGAGGAACGTCTCCCTTATGAGGAAAGGCCGAGGGAGCTGGGTCTCTTGAGCTTGGAGAAACAGACTGAGGGGTGACCTCATTGATGTTTTTAAATATGTGAAGGGTGGGTGTCAGGAGGATGGAGCCAGGCTCTTCTCAGTGGCATCTAATGATAGGACAAGGGGCAGTGGGTGTAAGCCTGAACATAGTAGGATCCACACAAATAAGAGAAGGAACTTCTTCATGGTGAGGGTGACAGAGCACTGGAACCGGCTGCCCAGGGGGTGTTGTGGAGTCTCCTTCTCTGGAGATGTTTAATACTCACCTGGACATGTTCCTGTGTGACTTGGTCTAGGTGACCCTGCTGTGTCAGGGAGATTGGACTAGATGATCTTTCGAGGTCCCTTCCAACTGGTAATGTTCTGTGATTGTGTGATAACTTTAATTTCAGTCTGGATCCATGTTTTTACTTTGTCCTCAGGTGTTTAGGAATATTTAGACGCAGGCATTTAGATCCCAATTGCTTCCTGCAGTTGTTTCAGCTCTGTAAGTGTAGTTCTGGGGGTTGTTTTTTTTCTTTATTATTTTTTTCCCCAGAATAAAATGCTGTTCGTTTTTGGTTTGAGCGAAGTCAAGTATAGGTGAGCGGGTCCTTGGTACTTAAGTCTGAATTGCTTCTCAATGAAGTTCCTCCCTACAACACTGAAGCTTCATTCTGAAGATACAATCCCTTGCCCTACAGGCACAGAGATTGAGATATCCCATCCTCTGTAGAGATGGATATGTGATATATCTCACAGAGCTACAGTAGGGTGCCTTTTGATGGGTGACAGCTTCAAAGGCAGATCTCAGCAATAGGATGTTCGCGGATCTTGGTCACCATTACCTCAAGCTACGTCTTCCCACGGAGTCTGAAAATGCCTGTGTGTGCCTGCTTGTGTTTCTGAGCACAAGACACAACATCTAAGAGCTGTGAGAGCCATGGGAGTCTTTTTGTCTTAGATTTTTTTCTCAGATTTTTTTTATTTCCTTGAATGTCCAGAGAAGGCTAGAAGTCACCCTGAAAGGGTGAATAGGGGTCACGGCAGTTGTTGTAAATTTTACACAGAGGTTAAAGTGGTTAGAAATCTAAAACAGAGGGAGAAAAATTTCTGGTTAACCTTGAGTTCAGATCAGAGCTCTTCCAAAGGCCTTTTTTCCCATGTTGTGATGGGTTACTGTGTTCTGCTTCACTTTCATCACTCCCTCAAAGCATCTTTCTTTTTTGGAAGAGCCTGCCAGTGGAGCATCTTTTCGGCAGTAATAACATAGATGTTTCCTCGGAAAAGCATTGTTTCCCGTAGCGAAAAGTAAATGCATTTTCTTTGCAAGCTGCAGCTGATGGGATCATATTCTGGAGGTTTGTCAAATTGAATTGGCTGTAGTTCAGATTCATTTGATAGTTCAATTTCTAACACCGAGTTATTTGTGTAAGAAGATTTCTGTTCCATTACCAATACATCCACTATTCTGTGGATGGGAAATTATCTTTTTATCCTGACTGAGATCATGCAAGAAGAGACTTCTTACTCATCCGTCACTGTAGTGTTCACTGGGAATGTGCTTTCACTTGTGGAAATGATTGACCCATAATCCTATCTTTGCTGGGGCAAATAATGTCGCAATCAAATCCGTGTTGCAGACGGCAGTGTTTTACTAGAATCGACGTCCGAGTGTTTTAACTCTTGATCTTCCCAAATCAGTGTTCCACAGTCAGATAATACTAACTTTTATTTTATAACACAGGTTGTAAATGTCAGAAAGCAGCAATCCTTAGCCCTTCTGCAGACTGCACAGTTTCACAAATCAGTTCCACTCCCAGGCTTACAGCTCTTGGCTGAATTAGAATATCTCTTCGGGAAATACATCAGTTTTTGAAAGTTAAAGGATTTCAGCACTGGCCGCAGGCAAATAAATCAAATAGCTAATTATTCCTACACCTATGCATATTCCTTCTATGCAGAAATGTACTGTAGTTCCAAACAGCGGTTTCATAGCTTCAATTTTCAGCCACATTGCTTCATTTAATCACTTTCTGGCTCTCCTAGATCTGTAGTGGCTTACAACAACCCTTACTGAAGTCCTTAGGAACTCTCTGGCTGCATCCTGAGCTGGATGCAGGACAAGGTATAGCTGTGGTCCATCCTGTCCTTGCAGTTCGTCTACGTATGGGGAGCCATGGGAGAGCTCCAGCAGAGCTTGGCAGCTGGCTCCCTGGAGCACAGCCAGAGATCAGTTTAGATATAAGCACAGAGAAAATTGTTCTCGCACGTCAGTCCCACCCATCTCTGATTCCCTGACTCCTGTTCCATTTTCTGCCAGCCATTCCTTTCAAACCCCATCAGCTGGCCAGTATTTTTGATAATCCAACAGAGACTCCCAGTGGGAGAAGGAAATGATTGGAAGGGAAGTCAGATTCACTTTGCTGTTCCTGCACTGGCTGCTGTCAAAGGTGATGACTAGCAGCAAAGCAACGCACAACATATATTCCAGCCACCAGTCCTTTCTCCTTTGATTTCCTACTGCCACTGGATGGTCTTGTTCATCAAGCTTATTTAATTTATCTGGCCTCTAACTGGAGAGCAACATCCCAAAGAGCTTCTGCACTGAGGTCTGTGTGTGCAGTAAGTTACTAAATCACCTGCACCACGTGTGTGCTTGGTGTTCAGGGGCTGGTCAGTGGCGCGTCGCTCGATAGCTGTTCCTAACAGACGTACTGACAAACTCTGCGGGGTGTGCAGAGGACTTTCTCTGCCTCGCTTCTGTTTATGTGCAATGATGTGCATACACGAAAACCACAAAAGAAATAAAAAGAAGAAAATATTTTTGTGGAAAATATTTAATATTTATGAATTTATTTAGATTCCCAGTGATCCAGTAACATTTCGGATATTTTTAAGTATGGATTATACTCCTGTTCATATTTACTTGTTATTTCCACTCAGTGAAATAACAATTTGGACTCACTAAAGATTTGTAGACAAGCCAAAGAAATCATTTTCCATGCCCTTATTTGAAATTATGAGCCCTCGTGAAGTTTTGCAGGCTCTTAATGATGCCATGAGTGGTGCTGCCTGTGGAGCTAGGCAGTTAGCTGTTGAGTCATAAGCATATGCTCTAGGTGACGTATTTCATTAGGCAGCGTACTGAGGGCAATAGTCAAACTATGAAACCGTTGGGGTTGCTCATTGCAACCCAACTACCTCCTCAAGTGCTTAAGTCAGAGACTGATAGCCTAAAATGTCCCATCAGCTGCTGCATTTAGCTCCTGGGAGAAACCACAGGACCACCGTGTTGCTTCTCTCAGTTTGATCCGCACAAGTTCAAAGCATTTCTGCCTCAACCAGTCTGTCTTGCCCTTCCAGCAGAAGTCATGGCTCTGAGTCAGGGTAGCAGAATGGGGTCTGTGTTTGCTCCTCTGCTGCTCCAGCTCATTGTCCAGTTGTGAACTGCTGGAGAGGGTTCAGCATAGAGCCACAAAGATGATGGAGTGGAACATCTCCCTTATGAGGAAAGGCTGAGGCAGTTGGGTCTCTTTAGTTTAGATAAAAGGAAATTGAGGAGTGACCTCATAAATGTTTATAAATATAGAAAGGGTAGGCGTCAGGAGGATGGAGCCAGGCTCTTCTCAGTGTCATCCAATGCTAGGACAAGGAGCTATGGGTATAAACTGGAACACAGGAGGTTCCACATCAATATGAGAAGGAACTTCTTCATTATGAGTGTGACAGAACACTGGACAGTGCTGCCCAGGGGGGTTGTGGAGTCTTCTTCTCTGGAGACATTTCAAACCTGTCTGGACATGTTCCTGTGTGACTGGATCTAGGTGATCCTGCTGTCTCAGGGGGATTGGATGACGTTTCGAGGTCCCTTCCAATCCCCAATGTTCTGTGATTCTGTGAAATGTGGTTCACTCCTTCAGAGCCTGGGTGTAGAGACTCAGCTGTGAACACAGCATAGGAACAATGATCATCTTTACCCACCACCGGTTTTGCCAGCTGCTTAATTAACTGCCTATGAATTTGTTAGACTTGGGACGCTCACAGCTAAAGATTGTGAGTTCAAACAGAGCCATTTCCTGGTATTAATTTTGTTTCTTAGCATGGAGAACGGAGGTGCAAATATGCGTGAGACACATAGCAACTGTCTAAACTTCGTTACGTGCTGCTAAGATCTGGTCTTCCCCTCCCATGGCAAGTGCTCTACTGCGTTAATACAATAATATAAACAGCTTGTGCATGTTGGAGAATAGAAATTCCTCGTTGTCCTGACATTGTACTGTTACAGATTAATTGGAAATTGTCCCTTGGAGGGTATGTGGAGAAAATTACAAATATTGTCGGTTCAATTCCTTGATTAGAAAAAATTCCTTCCTTTTGTCAGAGATTGAAGAGCAGAGCTGCCTCAGCAAAAGCTGCATCCTGGAGCAGTTCCAGTCCATGAGAGCACAGGGACTAAGGGAGGATTATTTTGTCCAGTTTGTTGTTACCATTGTTCTTTAAGAGGAAGAAGTCCGCTCTCCTGCTATCACTAGCTGAGGGATATAGCTTGGGCCTGAATAAGAGAAATGTTTTGCCCCAGCTGTTACACCCTGGAGCCTTGGGGATGAGTTCCCAAGTGTCTCTTAACCTGGTGATGAAGCACCTTTGGCCCTTCTTCCCTTTCCCCACCTGCATGGCACAGGTCAAGATTTAGCCTTTGCACAATGTGTTTGTTGTCAAAAGCCCCTCTAATGCTCTTTTTAATTCATTAATAGCTGCTGCTTCCACCACTGCCTTTCACAGGCTGTCCTTCACAGGAACCTCCTTCCACATAAATACATCTCTCCTAGAATGCATTGAGTTCTGTCCAGGGACAGCAG